>WIPJ01067435.1:231201-245948 GCA_018155075.1 Cassiopea andromeda
AACAGGCACTCCCCTACGTACGAAAGTATATGGGACTACCTTTTTATGAGTCATGTGAATAATGTCAACAAAAGTCTAGACGGGGTACTCTACAGACGTACTATTTGTTATAGGACAAGTAATTTGCTACATTCACGTTCTGTGTACGCTTTCACAGTAATTTAGTTCGCAAAACTAAGAAACTTTTAAGAAACTTCTAGAATTGAATTGACTTCTAGAAACTCAAAGCCTAGTACTAAAAGTTTTTCTAAAACTTGAAAACTTTTAGTACTAGGCTTTGAGCTAGGTTTTTTTTATAAAAAAAGCAGTGTATGTATGTCCTTACAATAATAGGTTAAGTAGCATGAAAGGTAAAAGTAAGATCCGGTATAATTTCGTGCGTAGAGGATTTGCCAAATGGAGAGGGTAATTTTCATGGGCCATAGTGATATAGGGTAACTAGTTCCCAGTCTTACCACTTTGTGCTCCGCGGTATTCCACTAGGCCCCCGATTGATATTGTATGGAGGATGAGAGAGCATAAAGTCAAGGCTTGGGCAGTGGTGGTTTTAGGGATCGCGGGTCCCAGGCCCGAAATCATCTCATATTTATTTTTCATATTTTATATACAAAACCCTTCAGCATAATTACAGAAAAAAAAACAATCTACGAACTAAGTTATATATAACGAAAAGTAGCTATGAAATTGGATAATAAAAACAAAACTTATTTAGCGTGGAGCTGTTCTTCCAGGGGGTTGTGTTTAGTTATGTCTTGCTCTTCATATACAATTTCAGTTGCCTTTTGAAAGTATTTATTGTTGGCAACTCACGTATGTCTCTAGGCGTATTATTCCATCTGCTGGAACCTTGTTTGAAGTATTTACATGCTTTCCTGTGATTTCTTTTGAATTCTTTCTCAGACACGGGGCCCCTTCTGGGTTATCAAAAGCGCGGGGCCTGGAGCCATGGCCCCCCAAAACCGCCACTGGGCTTGAGGCAGGGTTTCGAAGAGGAGGGCAGAGAGCTACGCCCTCTCCGACCTTTCAAGGAGGGGATGGGCAACTTTGAAACAGCATGGGTAGTTTTTGCCAATGTGGGCGTGTTAGATCATAGATTGAATATCAACAACCCTGTGGACCGCCTTCTGTTGAAGCAAAGAAGTACAAAAATCCAAGGGTCAAGCCCGCAGCAGCCAGGAGATTCCTTGATTTCCATCTTCCATGCAAAATCTGCCTACACATATATTTTTTCCCACACCCATTCCATACTCTGCCATGCATATCTTGCCACACTCTATCCTATACTCAGCCAGGCTTATCTTGAACATTCGATATTGTGCACTCATGCTTATAGGTGAAGTCATTCTATTCAAATTACTTACCAGATAGCTGAAATATATTGAAAGTTCTCACCCGAATATCTGCCATTTTCTATCTAGAAAGGGCGGATTCAAGGGCATGGCTCAAACACAGTTTCCAGGGCAAAGCCTCTCAAACCATTGTGTACTTTACGGTGCTCCTGCCGGCTATTCGGACTCCCTACGTTTTTGGCTCTTCCCTTGCCTCAGGGTGCTTACAACTCAAGCTTCTACTTGCTGAGAAGGAGCTTGGAAATGCAAGGCCATGGTATGCTGTTGTTGTTGTACTTCGCGCCAAAATATTGACAATTCGCTCACATGTGAAGTTCCAAACACGATTCCAGTGTAATTCGAAAATGACTCAAACTTCTTTAACCGGAGGGCAGATTACATTAGGTATGATTGTATATTTTGAAAAATCACCGTACGCAATAGAAGCTGTGTAGAAAAATTTTGCACGTGGACACATGAACACGTAGAATGCCCGGTTTGCACACTTTAAGTGTGCACTTGGTCTCAAGTGTGCGTTGCAAGGGTACACTTGGCATTTTGGCTTATGAATTAATGCCTGTCAAGTAGTTTTCTATTGTTTGTATTCTTGGATGAGACTATAAGGCATTAATAGTTAATAAAGTTTTGCAATCTCATTTCATAACACAATCAGCAGAAAAATATTACTATGAAGTTAAAGTTCAGCAATTACGCCACCCCTATCACACCTTTCAACATCATGTCCCGCCCATGTCTGGTGTGCAATGTCACCTAAGAAAAAAGGATCTCAAGTGTGGATACGCCAAATTCTACCTTCTGGTCAGTTGCATCAAGCTCTTTTTATAGACTTGCTTGGTTACTGTTCTACATTGCAGACAATACTGTAACTTTTGGACTTTTTACATTTTAGATAATGTATCAGAACAAGGTTTTGTGTCATTCTATGAATCACTGCAAGAAGTAAGTTGATTTGATGAAATGATGTGTGGTTGTTACCTCCCTTGTTTATAGAATACATCTCACCCCACCCCCAAATGTATATAGAACTTATATAAAGTTGAATGCTGTTAAATACTGTAAATGGAGGGGTGAGTAGAGATGCTTCACATAATTCCTCCAAAATGTTTGTGCATTTAAATAATTGTCATGCTATAATGATTCATCAGTTTGTAATTTCTTTGTAGAAACCAGAGACAACAATAAGGATATTCGAGAGATCAGTAAGTGCTCCTATCTAGAATTTGACTCATATAGATTGCACAATCTTTCTAGGTTGTTATTTCTAAGTTTATATGTGTGAAAATGAATTTATAGTTCAACTTATGCATGGTATGAACTACAAAAATCAGTAAAGGTATCTTTCAATGGTTAATTGATCGCTATTTTATTTGTTGATTGCGTAGATCATAGACAAAAAAGCTGGCGGGTATAAGGTGCAGGAACCCCCTCTTTTCACAGAATTTTAGGTAAAGTGCCTGTTTGCAACTAACAGAGCGGATTTTCTGCTTTTAAGAATAGCCCCGATGACATGTCCTCCCCATTTCATGAATGCCTTCTTCATCCCTGGAGTAGACAAATGTATTTGAACCGGTTCTTGAAATGTGTTTCTAATTATTTGAACCAATTTTTGAAATGTGTTTCTAATAGCATAAAGCTGATTTGAAGTTTTTCTTTCATCTGTCTATTTTTAGGTATACTTTATATATCATAAAATATATTATAATTTGTTGATAGCTTTGCAATAGTTCTTCATAAATGTTTGTTGAAGGTGCTGAAATCTCCAAGCATAAGTTCCATTGTTACCTTCCAATGCTTTTTATTTCCTTGTATAATTGCTCATTTTAGGATTATTACACAGTCCATGGATCTGATGCTTCATTTACTGCAAAAGAGCTTTTTAAATCAACAGCAGTTTTAAAGTATTATGGATCAGGTTTCAATTTGCATTTTTTATATTTTTAAGCCTTAAGGTTTAAATGTCATCTTTCATTGGTGTTTGTAGTAATTTTATTTTTCTGAACATTTGCAAGGCTCAAGGAGGGTTATCCAATGGGTACATTAATGTAAAACACTCTAGTAGTTTGCAAAGGCTTATATATCTTATGTAAAACACAGTGCTCTAATTTTCACATTTTTTCAGCCATATAAAACCTATCTATCAAAAGTTAAAAAATCTTACTATGAGTCACCAGAAAATTGCTACACTGTTCAGTTTTATCAATATCAAACATATTTGTTTTGGAAATTAATGATTTCCATGAAAAAAAACATATTTGGTTAGTTTTTTTAAGGTATTTAAGGCTGCCGAACTTCTTCAACACATTGAAATAGCATGTCTCATGGGTAAAAGTACTCCCCATTTCATGAAGGCTTATTTTGCACCATAGGCTCCAAGAAACTGCAGTATGTAACTCTTAGCAGAACAAACTTTGAAGTGTATGTTCGTGATCTCTTGCTTGTGAGACAGTATCGAGTTGAACTGTATAGAAGTAAACCCGGAAAAAGCAATGCTTGGGAACTAGCTGGAAAGGTTTGTTATCCTCATTTTTCACTTGTGCATGTAGTAATTTTAATTTTCAGAATGTTTTCAAGGCTCAAGGAGAATTGTCTGATGGGAGCAATATTATGAGAAACTGTAATTTTTTGCAAAGGTTTATATATCTTACATAAAATATAGTACCCTAATTTTCACTGTATCAGATTTTTGCTGCAATTTCATTTATAAGTACAATTTCATATGTAAGAATAGCAATATTTAATTTTAGTACTTTTTATAGCAACCAGATTTTTCCCTACAGTACTTTTTCTTGGCCAGTTTCTATGTACTATCTAAAGATTGTTAGCTTTCATAATGTAAAATTGTTAACTTTTTCAAAGGCATCTCCAGGAAATCTTCAAGAGTTTGAAGAGGTGCTCTTTGGAAATAATGACATGTCAGCTTCAGCAGTGATTATGGCAGTCAAGCTTGGCATTGATAGCTCTGGTCAAAAGGTATAAGCTTTTTATTTCCTTCTATAACAGCATGATAAGTGTGTTTCTTTTGCATTGGAAACTGTATACAGGAAGCCCAGTAGTGTGTTACAACAGTCATTGATTTATATTTGAAATTTTGAGGTTTTTTCTTCTCCAATTTATTTAAGTCAGGGATGTGCCCAGACACTTTCCTGTGGGGGTGTTTTGAACATTTAACTAACTACTATGACTAAAAACAGATTACAGAAGAGACTATGATTATTAGGTTACTAAATATTATGCAGCATGGCCAATGTTTTTCTTCTCCAATTTATTTAAGTCAATGATGTTCCCCCCAGACACTTTCCTGTGGAGGTGTTTTGAACATTTGACCGACTACAATGACAAAAAAAGATTACAGAAGAGACTATGATTATTAGGTTACTAAATATTATGCAGCATGGCCAATGTTTTCCTTCTCCAATTTATTTAAGTCAAGGATGTTCCGAGACAATTTCCTGTGGAGGTGCTTTGAACATTTGACCGACTACTATGACTAAAAACAGATTACAGAAGTGACTATGATTATTAGGTTACTAAATATTATGCAGCATGGCCAATGTTTTTCTTCTCCAATTTATTTAAGCCAATGATTTTCCCAGACACTATCCTGTGGAGGTGTTTTGAACATTTGACCGACTACAATGACTTAAAACAGCTTACAGAAGAGACTATGATTATTAGGTTACTAAATATTATGCAGCATGGCCAATGTCCCTGCAGTTTTGTATACATTATGGGCAACACTACTGTTACTCTCATAGCTACATCTCTGATTGAAGTGACACCATGCGAAATTCTTACATTGTTTCCATGTGCTGTATTGAATCAAATTAATGCAAGCATTCTCAAAAGTGTATTGATGACTATAGTTTTATTTGAGTTTTCTGGCAGGGCCATATTCAAGGAGAATCCCATTGAGTAATTTTTTAACTATCAGGAGCATCAAAAATACTTTCAGGGTTGAGGGGTGTTGTCACTAACATTGGGATAAGCTCAGGTAAAAATAATGAAATTTACTATTTTGTAAAAAGAGTGGGGACCCTTGTTTTGATGCCCCTGAATAGAGGAATAGTAACCACATGTGTAATTAGGGAAACAGGGAAATTTTAGATTGCCTGTCAGATTGGCTTGCAATAGAGAAGTGCAGGGTATGAAATTTCCATCATTGCATAGAAAAATCTCTAAAAATTTTTGTACTGATGGAGGCTTAGTGACATTTCTGGGGGCTCCAACTCCCTAAGCACCCCTGGTAGTACCAACTCCTGTTACTTTGTCCTGAGTAAGCCTTGCATGCTGAGTTTTGTCCCTGCAGAAAAGTTTGTTGACCAGTGTAACGTATGTTGTTTTGAAAATAAGCCATGTTATGTACCCAAGAACCTGCACCAAAACTCCAAGGAGAAATTCTTTATTGCCTCGATTTATTATGTCCAGCCTGCATTTGGGCTCAAGCTAATGCTGACAAGTTTTCTTTTGTGATTTTTAGTTTGTTGGCATTGCATACTCAGATGCAGAAGCAAGGAAGTTTGGTGTTTGTGAATTTTCAGACAACGATCAGTTTTCGAACTTAGAGGTAGTCTTTTATTCCAGATGGAATGTACCATATTCTCTCCGATAGTGCGGCCCTCTCTAATAGTACCACCTCTTGATATCCCCTCTAGATTTCTTTGTTTTTAAAGTTTATTCCCGCCCTTTCTTATAGTCCCACACTGCGGCTTTCATTTTTGGCAGGATCATCAAAGCATGGGACAACATTTCTAGTGATATCATTGTAAACAAATTCAAGATTTGTGGTTTAGCACACAACTTGAATCGGTCCGAAGACGAACAAATAATTATCTTCAAAAATAAGCAGTGCTTTTTGTCAACTGATAAGGATTCCGGGACGGGCTCGTTAGTAAAATGCCAGCTGTAAATATTGACGAGGTGGGATACTATGAGGATATAGATCAAAATGTTAATTATTTGATTTATTTTGATGATTTCAAGCGCATTAGCAAATGAAGGATTAGATCATAGAAATCTCCATTTAGAACCGACATATTTTTGCTTTAATCTATAGCTTTGCTGACTGTTCGTAGCACAATTACCATATTTCCAGTGGCTCTATATCCTTAAAAAGTTCGGTTTGTTGCGTCCACGTAAGCTTCCGTACTCGTACGCAGGGTAGACGAGAGGTGGGGGCAGGGGACAAATTTCCCCAGGGTCTCAAGGTCCAAAGGGTCTCATAACACCCAATGCTTCAAGGTCTGGGAGCCTCACATGGTAAACCATCAGTAGTTTTCCGTAGTTAATTTCTAGACCCTGAAAGTTTTCTGCTCGCTTCCCTCGCAGGGGGGCCTCGCCTTCCGCTTTTGCCTGGGAGCCCCTGAATCCTTTCGGCATCCCGCTCTTACGTCTATTTTTTGCTAGTCGCATTTTGATCCGATTGCTAACCCGATCATGTTCTTGTCATTTCGTACGTTTTATTTATTCATATCGAAATTATTTTGTCTTCACTAGAAGTGCATGAATTTCAGTGCGTGAAAAGTGTTTTTAGTTACGCGAATCGGCTCTGGACTTGCGCAAGTACAAAAGTGTGAATAGTAGATGTACTACGCCATGATGTTTTGAGCCTTGTTTAATGATAAAATTCCTTGTAATATTACGATTGTGTGCGAGGGCATTTTCATTGTCCATACGTAGTGCCAACGTTTCTATCTATATACTCGTTTTTTTTATAAGAAACCCAGCTCAAGGCCTAGTACTGGAAGTTTCTTAAAATTTTCTTGATTTAGCGAACTAAATTGCTTTGAAAGTGTACGCAGAACGCGAATGTAACAAGCTATTTGTCCTATATACTGAAACCTTGCTCAAGGCCTAGTAATAAAAGTTTCTTAATAGTTTCTTAATTTAGCGAGCTAAATTGCTATGAAAGTGTATGCAGAACGCGAATGTAACAAGCTATTTGTCCTATAACAAGCAAAATGCACCAGAATGAGTTAAATTCTAAAGCAGTGTCATATTGACATTGTTATGGTACAGCTTTACGTTGAACCATGTGCTATTTGTCTAAAGTTTCTTAGCTGTCTCCTTGTAGCTCTAAAAGTTTCTTAAATTTTTGGCTGTCTAGTACTAGGTTGATTGTAAAGTGGTTTCTTATAAAGAACGTCTACGTCATCCTACACCCGCCCTTCTATTGCACATGTCTTAGAGCTGTTCATTGCCAACCAAAGCGTACGAGTATAGTGGAAGTTGCAAAGCTACAATCTCTGCTAAAAGCCTTGTAACACTTGCATTATTTCTTCTGCTCACCTAGTAGTATCCCCCTCTCCCCCTGAAAACAATGTTGTTATATACAGTGTTGACAGGAACAGAAAAAGTCGCTATGCTTGCAGACCCTTCTCTGACAAGTAAACACTTAATTCAACGTTGTTTTTAGGGAAAAGGGATTTCATTCGTTCGACATAGATAAGAAAATCATTTTTATCAGAAATAATGCATTAATTAATTGGTGTTCCAAGGACTTTAGGCAGAGATTGTAGTATCTTCTATTCTGTTTCTTTTGCAAGGCGCTAGTCGTTCAGATTGGGCCGAAGGAATGCCTTGTTGCAGGACCGGATTCCAGTGCTGATTGCTCAAAGGTTAAACAAGTACTGGGGAGGAGCAACGTTTTAGTTACAGAACGAAAACGAGGTTTGTTTTGAGTAGCACAGTACGTAGAACGAAAATACAAATGTCTCTTAACTGTTTGCTGCATTGCTTGCTAGCGCTTGAATGGTTGTCTGATCTAGTCGGATGTAGCTTTGGGAAATTCTGTTTGCAGAAGATGCAATCCTCATTAAATATGATGTACATTGCTAGCAAATGATCTCGCTAGAGCAGAAGAATAATGTACTCTTAAAGAAGTCAAAGTCAAAGTCCTTCCCGCGCCAATGGCGCATAGGGCGGCGCCTATCTCCGTTTCTATAGCCCTAGGCCACGCGTCTGCGAATGCAGTGAAAGCTACAGCGGGGGGCTGGTCCACTGGTAGCTCCGCGTGTTGAGCTTCCCCACTCCTTTCTCATTTATCGAGCGCCAGACGAGAGGGCAGTCAGTACCATTTTTGAAGTCTTTGGTATGGCTCGGCCGGGGCTCGAGCCCACGGCCTTCCGATTGTGAGGCAGACGCTCTAACCACTGGGCCATCACACCGGTCACTCTTAAAGAAGAGTGTGATATAATTAACAACACTGATTAATTATACATAGTTATTCCACATTTATTAATATCTATCGACCACTTTCAGTAATCTTATTTATGTAGACAAGTTACAACTGTATCCACCCAAAATTTTATATGATACACCAGTCAACTATGATGCTAAAATTGGCATACCGTAGATCCTCGATTAACCCTCAATCTCCGAAGAACCCCCCTCACTAATAGGTCCCTATGGGACCTTATTCGCGGGATGCATACTTACAGAATAATATCTTATTTCACGAAAGGCCTTACATGACAATAGCTATACTGTATTGCTTCCTTTGACTGAAGACAAAAAAGCAAAATGAAAATGAAGCGCAAGTGTTGTGATCATAATGAGGAAATCGAAATAGCCTTAGTGTAATTTTGAATTTAGTTGATTGAGAAATATTGCCATTTTTTACCCTTAACCTTTGAGGAAAGTGCCAAACTTTGAAAGAAACCGCTCTAGAATAAGCCCCACCTAACAATTTCGTTTTGTAAATAAGCGCCCGGGGGCTTATTCAAGGATCTACGGTCAATTAAAAAACCTAGATATGCAATAAAAAATCTCTCAAATGTTTTATTTTTGCTCAAAGACATCTGAAGTAAAAATTAACTTTTCCCTAGTTATGTTAGGTTCAAATAATAACTGATATCATGGGAACCAGGGAGTTTTATTTCTGCTATGGACATCAGGGGAAAATTAGGGACTTTGATGAAAGTGTTGAGAAGATCAAGGAGATTTGTGAGATGTACTCTTTCGACAGCCTTTTTTGGTTGGAAGAATAGGCAACCTTTTAAGATCTGCAATTAAAAACAGTGAAAACTCAGGGAAAAGTTGAGGGGATTTCACAGGCAAAGTCTACTGATCACCTTGGATTGCGCTGCGGAGGCTTTTAGTTAACGTCGTTCAATAGCGGATCCAGAGCTGGACTTTGGGGGGGCATTTGATTCCTTTTGTTGTCATTTATTTAGTTAAGAAGTTTCTGAATAAAGTTGTTTGCTATTTACAATATTACCGTTTGGGAAGGGCCATGCCCCCCGGTCCCCTGGATCCACCCCTGAACTCATTAGAGCCTTCCATTGTCTATGACTGTCTAGACACAGCATATACAATTTGTTGCTTCTTCTGTTTGAAAGAGAGCACATTTATAGTCTGTTGGTACTGCAGAACTTAACAACAGCACGAGAAAACGGCAAAATTTTTGACATACTTAACAGCTCTTTTCATCTGACACTCGTCAGAGTATGAAATGTCGGATAGCGACCGAAAGGTGAACCAAAATATATAGCCAGATGCAGATAAATATGATAGGATGCGTCTAATTGGCACCAAGAGTGACCAATTGGGACCTATTCACCATTGTTTAGTTGAGGAGTCCCAGTGAGAAAATGACCTCTTTTTGTTTGCACAAGATTGGGTTTTGAGTCTTGATGTAAACAGATTCCAAAACACATAAACGGAAGACGATCTTGCTTGCCCAAAAATCCGAAAATTATTAGTTTCGGCGCTTTTTCGTGCTCTTGTTAAGAATACATTTAAATCAAATCTTAAAAAGATCTTGCTTTCTGTAGATCACTAGGATTATGGAGAAGATAAGTGTAAAACGTATCTTCGTTTAAGTATGCGGGAGTGTTAAAGCAGAGTGCCATTATTCGGGTTGGAGAGTAGATTCAAGGTCTATACCGGTTGTCAGCTTACTATTGATTATCATCTTCACTGCAATTTTAAAACAATCCAGTCAATGAATACCTTAGTCACGTGAAATATCTTCAACAGTATCAGGAAAATGAACACCATACACATCACAACAGGAAGAGCCGATGTCGATATTATATTTAGCCAAGTGAATATTTTGCTCAATGTTGCATTTGCTCCAGTAAGGCTGTCGTCTTTGGAAGCGTGCATGAATCTCATAGCACCAAACAATGTCAACAGCATCAAAGATACTGTTTCAATTACATTCATAGCTTTTGAATTGAATGGTTTTGCGTGCACGTGATGCAGAAGGAAGATAATCTGAACCAATAGCAGGAGGTATAGCTTGATGTAAGGGTGCTCGATGAGGGATGCGAAGGAGATAATCGTAAGTTTGCGGAACAGCAGCATTCCATCCCACCAGAGGTATTGAGTCTCAGCGCTACATTTCATGAATGAGCCTGTCATGTATGCTAATATGGAATTCAAGGCTTGGTCACTGTGAAGACTATTGTTCTCTTGCTTCGGTTTGTCATTACTGTTCACTTCATTGTATTCTCCATTGTTATCTCCATTGTACTCTCTATTGTTATCTCCATTGTACTTCCCACTGTTCTCTCCTTTCTTAATCCTATTGTCCACTGTTTTGATATCCTGATTCTTTTGCTCACTTTTTCGCCTATTCTTTCGGTGCACGATGCTGGTGACCATAATAGTGATATTGTATATGATATAGGGTAATGGTAGCACACATGCAACGAAAAGTCCTGGTCTTCGGATTCGCCCTTTCTTAAGGTGGTGAGGGAGGGTGAAGACTATTATGCAAAGGGGAAGCACCCATGCAATGGCCACGATAATGAACAGGTATTGCCAGTAAGCAAAGCACTCTACAGTTCCTTGCACGTGCAGAAATGACTTCCCGTTGACATCGACGCATTTGATCAACTTGAAAGTGGCAAAGACCAAAATTGCGTAACACTGGAGGAAGACTTCAAACAAAGTTGGCAATATGCGATCAGAAAACTTTCTACTATTGCTCCTCCGCAGGAGCAGTCTTTCAATTAGCAAAGATGCAGCGTACAGAGAAACGAAAATTGCTAAAATCGCCCCAATAATTCCTAGTCGTAGTAGTATTTTCGCCACTGGAGTAGCGTTGCTGCTGAAGCAAGAGGACGAACCATGTGCTGCGAACTTGAAGACAAAGACGTTTCTCATTAGGTGACGTAAATGCTTAAGTATTCCAATCTCAGTATCTGAAACTTGCATATTCAGAACTGACTCAACCTGGTAGAAGTAGAAGCAGATCTTTATGAAGCTACTTAGGGTGGCATCATTCTCAGGCTGTTGAGTAACAGCTTGTATTATTGCGTAATCCTCCGTCTGCTCTTGCACGTTGGCGTTTATCTCTTCCTGATGCTGGAAAAAAACGTAATCAGCAGTTAAGGCCATCACCTTCTCATCGCTGTTTTGTTGCCAAAACCATAGCAAGTGATGCTTTATGTATCGCAGCAGCTCCTTCTTGTACAAAAACAATGGAATGTAGATTGTAATGAGCACACATGCTAATACCCAAAACATTTTGCTGTTGCATTCGTTGTTTGGGATACACGACGTCGAGAGGAAGTTTTCACTAAATCCAGGTCTACACGTGGCACAGAGATTTCCAGTCCTGTCTTTTGCACATGAATTGTATGTGGCACAACTGTCTCCTGTGCACCCATAATTATCACTTAATCTAACAAATTTAACTTGATGGTCGTAGCTTGCTAAATAGCCCCAGAAATTATCTTTTGCTTTCAATTGGCCGTAGGGACAAATGCCACCCTCTGGACATTTATGACAGTTAGAATTTGCTAGTGTTAGGTTTTTGAATGCACTCTCATAAAGATTGTAATGGTTGTACGGGCAGGAGAACACACTTAATGAAAATTCCCGGTACATTGTGGCTATTTTATGTTTGTTCGTTGGATCGCTTGGTGAAGATAGTAGTTTTCCCAGCTTTCTTTTCTTTGCACCCGAATGAGCATCTGGCGGTAGTTTGTCTGACGGCGCCCCTCGGAAGCTGAAGGCTGATTCTGATTTCGTATCGAACGACATTCTATTTGACATAAATTCTTGAACCGGAACTGCAGCATAGTGAAAGAGGTAGCCAAGCGTAACTTTAAATTCTGATAGCTCGTCTATTTTTGATCCAAATTGTCCCGTCAAATGAATAGCATTGCTGCCATACATGGGCTCGATCCGACTTTTAACCTGCACGATATTAGTGTCAATGGCACTGTATATGATATCACCTTCAATCGCAGGGTTCTTCCTATTCTTCACGCTTTTTAGTGTCGTATTAGCTATAAGCAGATGCGACTTCCTGGAACTTGCTTTTGCGTAGATTGCTCCACCAAACGAATATGCTACGTTGTTTGTGAAAACGCACTTCTTTATTATAGCGTTGATTTCATACTCCATTGGGTCGATGCCCAGTGCTCCGCCTGTCCCTCGCCCATAATTGTAATGCATTTCTGTTATGTCACGACAGTCGTTCATTGCGAAATAGCAATCCTCTGCAAGAAATGTCATGCCACCTCTCACTGCAACTGCCCCACCTATAGTCTTAGCTCTGTTGCGTTCAAAACTGCAATTGGAGATGTTGACCTCCACGTTGGCAGGCTGGGTAAAAGAGCTTTCGACTTGCAGTGCCCCACCACTGTCAGCTTCGTTATCAAGAAACTTTGAAGCATTCACTTTGATTTTGGTTTGTGTTGTGTACTGTCGGCCAACTGCTACTAAGACAGCACCACGCATTTGCTTCCTAAAGTTGCAGTTGTGGATAGTCACTTGAAATACTGTAATATGACTTGCACTAATAACTATTCCGAAGGAGAAATCTGTGATGTATGTCCTTTCCATTAAAACACTTATATGTGAATAGGGGTATGGGTAGTGAAAACAACCACTACTTAACTGGAACCCAGTATTTGATACTCCACGCTCACCTATGAAACTGGAGTTAATGATCTCCAATTTGCCATGCGCACAACTGTGCTGCGCTTTGACTCCATATTTTACACCCTTGAACAAACTGTTCCGTATGGTTAAGGCTGAGGGAGTTCCCCACCTAAAATCTATTGCTGTCATCTCACCCTGAAAAGTACATTCGGAACAAGAGAATGAGGCATCAGATAGCCAGAATATCGTTGAATGAGAGCTAGTCATCCTGAAGCTGATATCCTTTATTGTCATCCCAGCATCTACACCGTTCATTCCCTTAATTTTTATCATCTTATCAGTGCCTGAGAAGTTGATAATGGGCGTGCCATGATGTCCTTGCAGTGTTACTTTGTATGCAATGAGGAGTGGATATGTGATTTCTTCCAGGTATTCGGCAGTTCCGTTACCACCTCTGCCATCAATCAGAATACTGTCATTGTTGCTACTTCTGTAATTCAAAGTGTATTGCAGTGTCCTACAGGGCATTGATGCAGTTCCACAAGAAGCATTGTTCACACCGCTTTGTGACATGAATAGTGTCTTAGCATCAATCACTACGAAAGCAGATGACATTTTAAAAACAGAATTTTCATGATCAGAGATGTGCCGCCTAGACACTCTCCTGTACGTAGTGTACGTAGTAAAACCAGATGTACTTAATTGGCAAATGTTGTTTGTATGTTTTAATGTATGTTAATTATGTCAATAGTTACGTATTTCCGTCATGTATAAAGTGCATTGTAAAACCATACTAATTAGTCAGTTCTCAGTAGGGCTGTCCATACCTTTTGATTTCACTATTCGGTTATTCGGTCTGATATTTATCGAATAACAAATTATTCGGTAGTATGGGCGTGGTCATAGTTTAGGTTGATTTCACCATCAGCTTGGTCAGACCATACAGTTCAATGGGTCAGACATGCGGCCTTTCTAGTAAAAAGTTTCTTTTGAGGGAACTCCTTTCAAAACAAATGCGAGAAAGCTTTCTGTTCGGCCGCTGTGCAGTAGGCGACTACACCCGACAGGGCCGTAACCACGATTTTCATTTTGGGGGGGGGCTTAGAAGTCACTATCGGAGGAGGCCTCACTATGGTTGAGGCGGAGGAGCTGAAAAATTTATTTAACAAGAAATTATTGGGGGGCTCCAGCCCCCCTTGCCCCCCCGTGGTTACGGCACTGCCCGAAGAATCGAAGAAGTCGACTAAGCGGATAATCGAAGCATTTGACTACGCCCAGATAATCGAAGAATTTGACTCCTCCCGATTAATCGACTAATTTGACTCCTCCCGAAAAATCGGTCAGAGAATCCCCTGACCGAATACTAAAACTGATAACCGAATATCGATTAATTGGTCTTCGTTGGGCAGCCCTTGTTCTCAGATCTCATCACAAGTCGCATGTACTTGCTTTTCTCCTCAAAGTAATAGGACACTTAACGCCTATTACAGTTGTTGGAGAACCCTAGTTGGGGGGGGGGGAGATATTTTACAAACATTTGACCAACATTGACGAAAGCGA
>WIPJ01067435.1:261305-275279 GCA_018155075.1 Cassiopea andromeda
ACCGATACTGTTGATGCTGAAAATCAATACTATAATTATCCCACCCCACCATGAATTGAAGAAAGTGGACAATGTGAAGGGGGATATCCCTTTATGATGCCAGATGTAGAAGGTGGGAGTTAAAGCATGACATCCTTTTTGTCTTGGATGGACTTTGAATTATCATAGTCAAATTATCTTAGAGAAACCAACCTTGAAAATTGATGCAGAGAATTCTTGATTTTATTGTTTTTAGCTACAGCTACTTATAATTATGTATTAACTTATTTATCTATTTACAAGTATCTATTTTACAGGGTCTACCACATTCTTCCTTTTAATTGATTGAAGTGGTTATGTATTTATTAAAATACACTGATTTGAGTTGTTTCATTTACGGAAGTTAAGAAACGTGGAGGATAGGTCAACACGGTTTACTGGACTTTTTGCCGCAAACTGAAGATGTTCAGGCAGAGACGCTTCTCGTCAAGATTTCACTACGGGCATTGTCACAGGCGTCATTATGATATCTTGTATTATTGATGACATTTTGCCTTTGTGGCAATTAGCGCTTCAACTGCTTTGAGTTTCCCTAAACCATTTGCAAGCTTTATCTCATTGCAAAGGCGGTTTTTCAAGAAAAATTGAAGGGGCGCAGGTGCTGAATTTGCCGAGCTTTTTTACAAGTAACAGAGTGTTAGCTGAATCTTTTTTAAACTAAATTTGCCGAGCATTTGCAGACTCGATAGCATCTGGGGCTACTTTGCCCCCTTGCCCCCTAGTAATCGCCACTGTCTCTTTGCCTTTCTTTTTGTGAGTGTTTTTCGTTTGATTTAGGATTGTGTTAGAGTCTACCAAGCTTTTCGCAGACTACCATATTTGGTCAGCTCATTGCAAAAGTATGATGGAAAAAATGAGAAGATGATAAAGGAAGTTTTTACAAAACCATTCGAGGTAGGAACTGGTGTGTGAAGTAGAAAAATGTCTCAAAATATCCAGTATGGTAGTTTATTATAGAATTTTTTATTGTCTTGTGTATGACGTGATGCTGTTCTGCTTTTTGACCTCTCATGCTGATGGAGTATATGTTTAGCTCAAGATCTCAGATTATTGGGGTGGGATTCTTCTTTTGAACACAACGATCTCTCCCTCTACACAGGTCCGTATTGCCAGAGTCTCAATTGGGCTGCAAGAAATCATTCTAAGGTTATAAGTCGTTTTGGTTACTTGAAATGAGAATTACCTGCTCCTTGCAAAAAATTGCATTAACATAGTTGGTTTAATGCTGCCAAATCAGCAATGCCATGTAATCCTTTGTTTAGTCTTAGACAAAACTCTCCCTTCTGCAGGCTTTATTTGGTAGATATCCCCCAACCAGATTTTGTACGAACCTGGTGCAAACATGACTCTAAGATCTGAAAGGGTGGCCATCGTTAGTTGCAAATATTCACTCATAATGACGTTAATTAGGTTCTACTGTTTTTGTTCAGCCTCATTAATGCTTACTTTTCCAATGTCTAAGAATTGTAATTTGTTACTTTTGTATGTAAATAGGAATTCGTTGCGGACTTCTCAAAGTACATGGAATTAATTGAGACAACTGTGGATCTAGACGCTGTAGATGGTAACGAGTTTTTGATCAGGGCTGAATTTGATGATGGTCTGAAAGAATGCAAAGATCAAATGGACAAGATACTGGCCAAGTTTCCAAAAGAGCTAAGCAAGGTTTCATGATTGTACCAAATTCACGTTCAGTTTCCTATGCTAATGTACAGTAGCAATGTCTCTAAGATCTCTGGATCGTGCTGAAAGTGCACGTGTCTTTGCTTGCGTGTTTATTTCGTTTGTATTTGCGTGATGGTTCTCACTTACTTTTGTTTCCTAAAATAAACGAAGGTGAGACAATGGTATGATAGTTATCGAGTTCTAATTTTTGTCCTCTGTTGTAACCAATTGGCCAAACCTAGAGATCTACGAATACTAATTTACTTGACAAAATAAGGAATTCTGCTAATGAAGTTATGTTATGAATTGAATTTTCGTTTGACTTTAGGCCCCTGTGATCTTCGTTGGATCCGTCTTTTAGCTCTTGGTTAATTATGAATGTAATTTAACCAACGAATGGCATTTGTTTTACGCCTAGGCTGCAAGAGAACTGGGCTTTGAAGAAGGAAAAACAATCAAACTGGAATCAACGTCACACCTTGGATATTTTTTCCGAATAACTTTGAAGGTATATTTCAACATCAGCGTCATTTGCTTCAATCTGAGTAGCTCTTCCGTGTGCTTTCGATCAACAATCGTCATTTTTATTCTTTGCTTTACTGGCAAAAGCCAATTACTACTCAAGTACTCTTAGCTTAAATACATAAATGCAGGGGTGAGTTCTAGAGGGAACTCAGGGGGCGGAGCCCCCATGTTAATATTACTGTTCATTTTGGGGGGGGACTCAGCCCCCTAAAAACACTTACATTGGCCTTGTTTTTCAAAGTGTATTGGCCATGCTTCTAAAGCGTTTTGTATTGCTATGATTAATTTTTCACTGCTATATGGTAATTGAGACATTTCTCATTGTTTATTATACTTTATTATTACTAAACTAAAGTTTCATATATGCGCCTTTAAAAACATGGGCATGGTTGCAGCTAGGCCACACCCAGAATATGGGCGTGGTTGCACCTAGAGCCCCCCTTTATTAAAGTTTTTAGAAATCACCACTGCATACATACATACATACATTTGCTATTTTTTAAAGAAAGTTCCCTACAACCGCAACTATAAAGTTGACGTGGACCTGCTTCTCAATCCTTAACCCTTAACCTTTTGGAAGACATTAATTTGCAATGAGGATTGTTTTAGAAGGCAAAATACCATAGGCCAATAGATGGAAGCCATCTTTATCTGTTTGGTGCTATTCAGCATGTAATTTAATGGATTCAAGTATTTAATATGCTTTAATATACTAGGTTATTTTCGTTTAAAATGCGTTGATGGTATAGGTAACAATTACATACGCATGGATATTCTGGTTATTGGAATGTATGTGCAGGCGAGATTGAAGATGCTGTCTACATTTTCAAAGCTAGATTTGAAATGCTATTTCATCGATTTTATTAACAGGAAGAAAAATGTCTTCGAAACAACAAAAAGTTCCAAACGATTGAGACAAGGAAAGATGGCGTTAGATTTACTAATTCGGCTCTGAGAGATATGAACTCAGAATATCAAGTATTGAAGAGTACATATACTTCACAACAAAGTCAGTTGGCTGCAGAAGTTATCAAAATTGCTGGTGTGTTAAATGCTAGATTTGTTTCAATAGTGTTAAGTTTGTTACACTCCAAAGTTGTGAGCTCAACAACGAGGATTTTCCCCTTTTCCAAAATGACAACATATGTTTGGCAATTTTCATTTGTACCATGTCGGAAATTATTGGGGAATACTTTATTTGCAACAGTTGTTTTTTGTTTACCCAACGTTTTCTGAATTTTTAATGCAATGAATACAAGTAAAGAGGCACGTTGAAATATTTATTGGTAGGTGTATGAATAGGCCAACCGACGTTTTCATCGTCCGACATTTTCTTTTTTTTCTTTTGAGTTGCGTGCATTGAAATTTTTTCCACAAGTTGTCTTGCATTTAAGTCTTGTCTAAAATTGAACTGGCCGATAGCTTCATGGGGGTGTCAGCCTTTCACCCGCTAATATACTTTAATTTTTCTGTGACTATTTATATTTTGAGAAGGTGCTATAAATAAACTGTTAAATTTATTTTTTACATTTTGCAGCCGGATACGCAGAACCGCTTCAAGCTTTCAGTGATAGTATTGCTCATTTGGACGCGCTTGTAAGGTAGCAGCTACCTAAATTATAGTTCCTTATTTCTGGAGTTGTCTCCTCATGTAAATATTTATTATTTGTTCTGTACAGCGAAATATTTCATGGGCCTTCTCTTTCCAAAGTTTCAGAATGGCTTTGGAAGAATCTTTGCTTGCTTTCTTTGCTCTGAAACCTTTTGTCTTCCTAGCAAAGACTCATAATTGATGAAGTAAAGGTAAAGGTAGTACCGTATACTTTCGTACGTAGGGGAGTGCCTGTTAGAGAGGACACTTATCCTGAGCCATCGGCATGTGAGGTAGGGTGGCCAGTTCCTTTCCTCGTCGCTTTTATCCCCCCAGTGTTCCCACTGGGTACCCATTTGCTGCTGGGTGAACAGTGAGTGAGCAATCAGTCGAGGCATCGTGTCGGGCTCGAACCGTATACCTTACGCATGGGAGGCATGCGCTCTAACCACTATGCTACCTCGCTCGTAATTGATAGCTCATAATTGATAGCTCTAGCAAACACATTGGTATATCACGTAAGGCTAAAATATCCACAGACTTTTTATGTGATATCTCTATGACTACTGTTGGCTTTGCGACCATTTTGTTCTGGCTGCCTTTTATGAGTGTACACTTTCCTGGTTTCGACACCACTGAGGCGAGCAGAGGAAATACCGCAAGATATTTCTAGTCCAATTGTAAATTAAGTAGGACACAGAAGGACTGGAAAGGAGTGGTATGGAAACAAAAGAAGTTTGCTGTTTTATACATCCCCAAAAATATTGTTAAATACATGGAGGCTAAGTGAATGTTATTTCTATATTTTTTACTTCTTAGCAAAGAGCAAATTAGGTTCCTGGAGTAACAGAAGTGTTAGTTAGCAAACTGGAAGGGAATTCTACGATTTTGATGTAGTTTATTGCCTTGTTTTAGCCTCGCAGTTGCTGCTACTCAGGCGCCTATTCCATATGTTCGCCCTGTAATAAAAGAAAAAGGTAATGCTTTTAATTGTAAAATATATCATTCCTATTTACTGATTTTGATTTTTTTAAATGATGCAGTTCTCAATACCTTTGTCTCATTTCGATCACGTTAGGAAGCCCACTGGCTTGTAAAATTTAGAGTAGTATCTAAGATGTTTTCTAATAGAAGTTTCGCTAATTCTCTTGTTATATTTTTAAATGTCTAAATAGGTAGTTATTTGGTTTTTATTTTAGGCACAGGAGATCTGATCATGCTAGGAGCAAGACATCCGTGTCTTGAGGTCCAAGATGATGTTGCATTCATTCCCAATGATGTTCAATTGTTAAGAGGTATTAATGGTCTCACTATATGATCATTAGCAGCATTTCACTCTCCACACATCAGTGATAACATGAGTAGAAAGTTGCACTTTCCAAGTCGAATCCCAATTGTATTGAAATTCAAGTCGAGACTCAGAGATCGGTCTTATTGTGTTAGCGGTCTTATTATGTCAGAAAGATGCCTCCATTAATTTGTAAAGGCATGATGTTTTATATTTCAGATAAACACGTATTTCAGATCATCACTGGCCCAAACATGGGAGGAAAATCAACTTACATCCGCCAGGTTTGCTGAAATTTCTCGCTCGTTTGATGAGATAATTTGAAGTCTAACGCACATGTTCTGACACCTCATGAATTTATACTTCACATGCAGTTGCGCTGAGACAATTCTGATCTGCTTCAACCCGAGAACCTACTTGTTGATCAGCAAAACTATTGTGAATGTTTTATGATAACTGAGGTCAGGACCGCCGAGAATGGGGCAGAAGGGGCAAATTTTCCAAGGGTCTCAAGGTTCCAGGGGCCTCATAATATCCAATCCTTCAAGACTTGGGGGACCTCAGAGTAAACCAGAAGTAATTTTCCAAAGTTAATTTTTAGACCCTGAAAGTTTTCTGTTCGCTTTGCTTGCAGAGCTTCCTCTTTTACTGCGTGGCCCCAGAATTCTCTCGGGGCCCTGTCTGGGGTACTTGATACCGAGAATGAAATTGGGGAAGGGGTACTCGTAGATACTGAACTGCATACCTACAGTATCATGTTGTATACATTGTCCTGAGTAGTTTCATGAAAATCCGTAGCCTGAGGAGCGATCCATCCATGTTAGGTTTTTAATTTATGAAATCAGGTCCATTACTATGGTCTAAATTGATGAAATTTTGACAATCTATCTCCAAAATGTTGCTGAAAATGTTAACCACTTCACAGATATGCGTTTATCATTGTGAGGACGTATGAGAGATTTCTCAGAAAAAACTTCTTAATGTTGGGTGTGTGTAACTTTTGAGATTTTCTGTGGAGTGTCTACCTCTAGGATACTTCGGGCGTGGCCAGGGCTAAAAGAGTGGGGGCTTAAATGAAAAATATTTGACCACGCCCCCTACTTCTCTGAAAATTTGCTACTACCCCCTCCACACATCCATTTTCTCATCGGTTTTAAGGAAATCTCAAGTACCATCTTGGGAAAAATGGGGGGCAATTGCCCCCATACCCCCTGGTAATTACCCCCATGCCCCCATGGATACTGAAATATGTCTAACAAATACCACAAAGTTCGATTTGGATAAATTAACTAGATGGTAGAATGAATTACATAGTAACTTGTCTTTTTCAGATCGGTGTAATAACGTTAATGGCGCAAATAGGATCTTTCGTGCCGTGCACATCAGCTGAAATCACCATTATTGACAGCATTCTTGCTCGGGTTGGTGCTGGTGATAGTCAGCTGAAAGGAGTTTCAACGTTTATGTCAGAAATGCTTGAAACTGCTTCCATTTTGAGGGTAAAACTTTTATTATTTATACTTAAATTCTATATTGTACTACTTGCAGATATTTCTTTATCATTGTTGTGATGGTAGATTTCAGCATTGATCTACTAAAGTTCGCTATTTTTCCCTTACACTTTTAAATCAGGAAGTTTTTAATGATCACGTCAAGGTTTATTTCATGGTGCGTAGAAAAGATGGAGAGACAAAGCACCTCATATCTTTCCCTTTTTAGCCTTTTTAAATTTATTTTTAAGCTTTTATTTTTGATTCTGCATAGTCAGCAACAGAAGATTCTCTCATTATCATCGATGAGCTTGGGCGTGGAACTTCAACCTATGATGGCTTCGGCCTTGCTTGGGCCATCTCTGAGTACGGTTTTATTCTTCCTATGTCACTTAATTTTCATATTATAGCATGCACATTTTTTTATAAGAAACATGTCTATAAGAAACATGAAGCTGAAATTAGGAGAAATTAAGAAACGGTTAAGATATTATGCAAGCTGAGTTTCAAATAATAACTTGCAAAAGCTGTTTTTACTAGTAAATTTTTTATCATTCTTTGCAAGCCTCATAAAACCTGAGCATCCTTTTCGTTGCATTCCAGTTGTCTAATCTGGGTTGCTATTTTCTTTGAAAGTCTTTGATTTTAATAAACATTTAAGCCTGGATTTAGCGCAATTTTGAAAAGCATCCAGGCTGAAGCCAGAGAGTTTGTTTCTTATAAAGAAAACGTGTATGCAACTTTAGAAAATGACAATTGTCCATGCATTCTCAGTATAGGCGTTAAATCTTGATTGGCTAACAAAGAAATCACCATGGAAGGATTCCTGCCAATAATGTTGCGAGAATTCGTTCGAAAAGCATCGGGAGGCGTCTTTTGGTGGTAAAAAGTGCACTTTCTTTGCGAAAAAACTGATAACACATGGTTTCGAATAATTGAAAAACATTTTGCAAGCATGTTCAGAAGGCTTCCATTCACATTTCCAGAAGGGGCAATTTTTATATCTTGCGTAGATCAAAAGTTATTGGCATTGAAAGAAAAGATGGATAGCTTGTAGTGCCGATAACTTTTGATCTACGCAAGATATAAAAATTGCTCCTTCTGGAAATGTGAATTATAGCCTTCTGAACATGCTTGCAAAATATTTTTCAATTATTCGAAACTATGTGTTATCAGTTTTTTCGCAAAGAAAGCACATTTTTTACCAGCAAAATACGCTTGTCAGTGCTTTTCAAACGAATTCTCACAACGTTATTGGCAGGAATCCTTCGATGGTGATTCCTTTGTTAGCCAATCCAGATTTTACGCTTATTCTTGCATTTTCACAACCCCAAATACAAGTAGAAACGCAGAATCTTGAGACTTGCTGAGAATGTCGCAAAATTATATGTGTTTTTTTGCATGTTTTCTACTCTGTTAGGTAGAAATAGTATGGCGGTCTTGTGCAAGCAATTACTCGCCTTAGGCCTTCTATTTCAGTCCAACTTAAGATCTTTTGATAAGCAAATATCCTTTGAACCTTTGAGGTATTATGCAGGTTTTGTATTTCATGGAACAAAGCTTCTTACTTGTTTTTTTTATAAGAAAAAAGTTTATAAGAAAATGAGGCTCTAATGGTCAAAGTAGTAAGAAAATCTTAAGAAAATCACGAGGCTCAATTTCCAAAATTAAGTGTTTTTATTCGCCAAAAATCGATATTTGGTCGTTATTGCATTCCAAATGTTAAAGATGGAATTCAATTTCGAGAATACAGGATAAACAAAGAAAATACAACCCATTTTAGCCAGTTTATTTCAGAAAAAGTTGAGAAACGTTTAAGAAAATCTCCGGCTCAATTTCGGGAAAAGTTTAGAAAATTGAGGCTCAGGCAAAATGATGGTATTCTTGTAAAAATACGTGTTGTTTTGTTTAATGCAGTATCTTATATCTGTAGTTGCCTTGCTCTATTCGGTATTGATAACTCTGATTTGCTCCTCCCTAGACACATTGCGACTGAGTTGAAGAGTTTCTGCTTGTTTGCTACACATTTTCATGAGTTAACTAGCCTCGCTGATATCGCACCCAGCGTTTCAAATTTACATGTGTCTGCGATGACGGTTGATGGTAGTTTAACTCTTCTGTACAAAGTCAAACCAGGTAGTCCTTGCAATTAATTGCAATTAATTGCTATAATTTTCAAAATAAAAGCTAGTGTAACATGACCAGTTTATACACCATTTTTGTAAGAACAAAGTTTTTAAGAATATTAAGGCTGAAAATGGCCGAAATTTAAGAATAGTGCATGGCTCAAGCTTCATCAAACTTGAGAATATGTTGTATCCCAGTTATAGTACTGCTTTAATATGATATTTTGCATTATCGATACAACATTGCTTATTTTTATGCTGTAGTAAAACATCAACAAAGATTTGAATATATTCCTTAAATGTTTAGGCGAAGTTACGACTTTGTTATTTAAGAATAATTTAAGAATAATTCTAGGCTTAAAATTAGAAAATTTAGGAATACTGAGGGTAGGATAAAGTCGAGTATTCATATAAAGGAAGAGTGTCCGGTGCTTAGTACAAGGGTGGGGACGATTATTAGTTTTTCAGGCTGCTTCCCCCGGACCTTATTATGACTTCCCTGTTTATTAATTTTCGTAAGCTCAAGATTCAAATGTTCAATTTTTTCGTCAAAACGTAGTTTTTTCATTTTATATTTTCGAAGAAACACCTTTCCATTGCATTTACGTTTTGAGAGTTTATTTAATTAATTATTTAATTACTTGATTATTGTTTATTTAAATAGTTGACATGAAAACAGTCATCAAGATGCCCCAAGCATGCCCCTAATACAGAGTTTGAGTTGGGAAATCACTGATGATCTTATCAGTCAGGAAATTAAAACTATAACATTCAAATCTGTCAATAGGTTAGCACCTCAAAATTTGATCGACCTTTTCAAGAAACTCATATTCTTCGTCCTATAACCTTAGAAACACTGACTGTGATGTATAGATACCAAAGAAAACACATCAAAGGACAGAAATGGGGCGCTAGAGTTCGTATAGGGGCGCTAGAGTTCGGAATAGTTTACCGAGGCATGCAGAACAAGCATCTCCCATAAGTCGTTTTAAATCTTATGCGAAATTTAATTAGTTTATTGCTTGAGTTTTCGTTTTCTAGTTTGTATGTTTTCTAAATATGATTTTAGCAAATGTAAATATACTTTTGTAATATTTTACTTTTTAATTTGATTACTTGTAAAATCGGAGGCCCCTTGAAATTCAGCTATGGCTGAAGGGTTACCTCTCTGTATTTTTAATTTTATAAATGAAATGAAGTGAAAAAATGGTAGGAAGTTTTTACCCCCCGTTTAATAAGACCCTTTGTTTATTGATTTTTTAAAAAGTTCCCTTTCCCCAATTATTAAGACCCCCTTTGTATCAAGCACCCGATTGTACCCTGTGGAACAAGGGATCTTTCTGTTGAAGCACATATTCAAAGAACGCTTGTTTGCTTCCACTCGTTATTGGGTGTTGGACAAAAGCTTTTGCTTTAAGCTTTAATTGGTTATACTCCTTCACACTTCTTTTTGTCAGTTTATATCTCATCTATGAATTATTTCTCAACGTTCTCATACAGTACATCTATCTTTGTAAAGCGTTGCATATTTTATCAGTTAATCACTGCAGTATATAGCCTCATCACATTTGCCTATCAATCGTCAGAAAAGACGCGTATCCTTCAAAATATGCACTGCTTTGCAAAGGTA
The DNA here is from genome assembly GCA_018155075.1 of Cassiopea andromeda. NCBI lineage: Eukaryota > Metazoa > Cnidaria > Scyphozoa > Rhizostomeae > Cassiopeidae > Cassiopea > Cassiopea andromeda. The sequence continues at coordinate 271,660 of WIPJ01067435.1, forward strand.
GATGTCCTTTATGTGAACGTTGAGAGGTAATTCATAGTTACAAAGGTCCTATTCATGATATCAAAGACGTAACTTCAATAAATTTTTGGAGGGTGCCAAAGGTTGCCCTGCGAAAATTTTTTGTCTGTGACCTTTGTTTTTAGTAACAGTAATACATGATACTACTGTTTTTACCCTGTTAACTGGCAGATTTTCAAGGTTGGGGGGCGGTGTGAGTCATCCCCATACCCCCATAAGTCTCATCCGTGCACAATATGACCCTAATCAATGAATTTATGAAATATTGAATGGTTTCTTTACTTTTGTCGAGAAGCTTCCATTCATATAGGCCCATGCATGTACAAAAATGCTCAAATTCTTTGGTACATTTGACCGTCGTATAATTTACTTTTTCAGGAGTTTGTGATCAAAGCTTTGGGATCCACGTTGCCGAGCTAGCACACTTTCCACAGCATGTAATCGAGGTATGTTTTTCTAGTATTATCTTCATGCATTTTCCTACATTATTTTTCTTATTTTATGTGCATTTATTGTCGTATCGAACATCTCTTTCCCTTGCTGTACTTTAATAATTGTAAACATGGGCATATGCAGAGGCTTATAGTACTAGTATTCGCCACATTTTGGTATTCACCCCCTTCGTTGATTCCCCGTCAATTTGTTTCAATTAGTGCTCTATTTAGCGTCTGTATTGCCCAGTGTCTCGATTGCATGAAGCCCTGTTGATCTTTAAGATAAGCATTGTACAGTCCAGATTACCTTTGATCGTGTTTAGTTTCAATGACTGTCCTTTTTGCAATTGTCCTCTCTAGGTTTGTACACATGATTATTTGTATCCTTTAGCATCAATCCATATTTTATTCTTTATTCTGGTGTACACGCTAGCTCTTATTTCTTAGATTTTGCATAAGGTCTATAGACCAAAAACCATGGTAAAGATTTGCTAATGAATTGAAGGAGTCTTCAATACTGCATCTCTGTATGAATAGGATAGGACAAACAAGACAGATAAGTCATGATTGCAGCTGTAGAGTATGGACAATATGTATTTAGAATTTTGGATGTCTTTAGGCAAGCTTTTTAATACATTTTAAAAAACTTCTGGAAAGAAGAAAATTGAAGAAAACACTAAGCTTGCAGAGAACAGGAACAACTGGAAGATGCTGGTCAGATCAAATTTTGGAGGAAATTAAGTCCATACGAGAAACCAACGATCGTCATCGGTCATGGTCAAGAAGAAGAAGAAGAAGAAGAAGAAGAAGAAGAAGAAAAAGCTTCTTATTTTGCTGTTAATGTTGTTTTATATTTTTCTTGATTGTAGTTAGTTGGCATTAATTATCCTTGCAGTTTTAAATGTAAGCCAAATTTATTGGCAATTTCATTCACTTTTACAGTTTGCAAGGAAAAGGGCAAGGGAGCTTGAAGATTTCCAAGGTACCTCTGCCAGACTTGATGATGTTTCTTCAGGTAAGTTGTTTTTGCGTTTCCGTCCTTTAAATTTACCTTTTTTATAAGGTAGTGGTTGATAAGAAAGCATTACTCAGCTGCTCAAAAAGTTAAGAAAGTTCAGTACCGGATTTTTGAGACTTAAAGAAACTTTTTAGTGTTTATGTATTTAAAACTCAATTTATCTGTGTACTATATATGTGATGTTGGCTACTCTCCATCAGTTTAGATTCTGTTATTTACCAAGATTTCTCATCATTTCAAGCGTACATGGAGCTTTTTCACTTTTCATTATCGTGCATGTGCAAAACATTGGAACTCAAAAAGTTTTGCTAAGAATGTCTTACGAAAGTTTGATAATGGAATCGTGAAAAGGCTGAGAAAGTTTCATTACTGGGCAGAAAAAACTTTTTATAATAAACGTTTTTGATCTTTCTTTAGTACCCCCTTTCATCTGCTTCATTGCTGTTCTTAACGGCTTTGTTTATTTCCTTTTCATAGCAGTCCCCCCCATATTTTTTCAGTGGCTCTCTAGTATATGTTTCATTATCTTCAATCCTCCCTATCTTCTCTAAAAATATTTGTAGTAGTAGATCAGTTAGCTGTGGGATCTAGGGCATCCGTTTCTCTACAATGAACCTTGTTTGAATACTACTAAAGCCCTGACCAGGATCGACGAACGATTCAACGAACAATTGAAGTGAATGTTGAAGATTGTTCGTTGAAATGTTCTTTGAGTTTGACCAGGGCTTAAGTAAAGGTAAAGGTAAAGGTAGTCCCGTATACTTTCGTACTTAGGGGAGTACCTGTTAGAGAGGACACTTATCCTGAGCCATCGGCATATACATACACTTGTACATATACACATACATATACATATAAACATATACATACACATATACATATCTACATATACATATACACATCAAGGTAGTCCCGTATACTTTCGTACTTAGGGGAGTGCCTGTTAGAGAGGACACTTATACTGAGCCATTTGCATATGAGGTAGGGTGGCCAGTTCCTTTGCTCGCCGTCTTTTATCTCCCCAGTGTTGCCAAGCCAACAGGTACCCATTTGCTGCTGGGTGAACAGTGAGCGAGCATTCAGTCAGGGCACCGAGTCGGACTTGAGCCGTAGACCTTCGGTATGGGAGGCATGCGCTTTAGACACTATGCCACCTCGCCCACTACTAATTATATTATCTACAGAGAGGTATCAAGTGCTGCTGCGTGTCTTGATGGATCTGCAGCTGCATATAAGCTACTTAAGGACGGTATCCAATTGTCTTTCTTGATATTCTCGCACTAAACTCAGTTTATCGTTGTTTTGCTTGCTAGTCAGATACTGACATTGTGTATTTTGCATTCTTCATGAAAACCAATCCCCGATTTTGCATTTTAGTATATTGCCACTTATCCCAATGTAGATTGATGGCTACCACATATTGCTGTTGCTACTGTTTTCCTAATCTCCTCCGCATTTTTCTGACTTTCTTTGACAACGCTTTCCTCTCACCTGCAATGTCATACATATGTCAGGACGCATCCTGAAGTGATCTTTTTTGTGCAAGAATCATTTTACAGTGTAGTGTATATCATCTGTTATTACTCAGCTATATTTTGAGATACATTGTTTACTTGTTATCCAGCTACATTTGCTTTGATTTATCGTATTTTTTTTATCTCATTTACTTCATACATTAGTATCATTTATTGCATTATTATTAAGAATTGAATTTTTTGTAAAATTATCTTTTATTGTCATTTTTCAATCCTTTAGTAGAAAAGGGCACCTAATTTCAGAAGGGAATTCATGTACTGTCAAGGGCTATCAGTAGCAAATGAAATATTTACAGGCCACAAAGGGGCGCATATTGACAAAATTGGTTGATGGGGTATAGGATTGTACTTATGGACTTTCAAGTTATCCGTCTTTGTCATATGCTTTTGGTTTCGGTGCGATCTTTTCCAGAAGTTATCACGAACCAACTGGGAGTAACACACCCAAGACAGATTGATAATATTTATGTTCTTTACCTTGGGTGTGTTACTCCAACCCCCCTAATGTGCATCCATTTTACTCCAACCCCCCTAATTTGCATCCATTTTACTCCAACCTCCCTAATGTGCATCCATTTTACTCCAACCCCCCCTGATGTGCTTCCGTGTTACTCC
>WIPJ01067435.1:288222-300744 GCA_018155075.1 Cassiopea andromeda
GTAAATATTAGCATCACTTGAAAGTAGTAATGCTATTTCCGACTGCTGTTAGAAAGCTCTTTCCACTATGTATTAAACCCTCATTATCCACACTTATATGGCTGTTTATATTGCTCTGAAGATTAAGCAGTTTCGCTGATTAACATTGACAGTAGATTTTTGCTGTTATTCGAGGTTACACGCTCACGAATATTTGAGACTTGAGAAAGCAACACACGCGAGAAGATCGTTAATTGGTGAGTTGTTTTTATTCCTTCACTGGGGAGACCAATAACTCATTTTGGTTACATGAAATTGTGTTATCATTGCCTTAATTTTAGTATTGAAGCCTTTCGTTCGATCTATTGAACCTTAAGTAAGGACAGTGTTATGCTAGTTAATTGCTCCATCGAATGAGAACACTCTCGATTGGAAAGCTAGCTGTATTCTTCTCCTGTATTCATCCTGAGAGCATATGCTCCAAAACCCTTAATTTGGTTTTTGCTCATAATTGTTTCAGCCTTAGAATGCAGCCGCTGGTGTAGTCGTGAAATTCTGGGAAGAATAACTCTACATTACAAACTTATTACCAACTCTTCAAAATTTGCTTCATTAGGTAGCATAACGGTAAAGGATAAACCATAAGCACCGACTACATGGGGGCTTGGGGTCCCGAGCCCTCTCTTCCCCCTAAAATGTATGAGAAAGAACTCTTTTTCGTTGTCCATATGACAGAAGCCCAAGATAATAATACAACATTGACACTTCTGTTATACATATGTACACCTATTCTGTTTGTTTGGACAGCTTTTTCTTTTGTTATCTTCAGTAAAATATATTATATAATATATAACTACAAAATATATTCATGGTAGGCAATTTTCTGAATTTTCTAATTTGAGTCAGCCCCCCTGAGAAAAGTGAAAGCCGGCACCTATAGACCAAACATTCTAGGAAGCATGCCGGCGTTTTGCTGCTTATCCCCTTGACTACACGTTCTTTTTTATAAGAAAAAGTTTTTAAGAAAGTGAGGCTCAAATAATCAAAATCTGAAGAAAATCTTAAGAAAATCATGAGGCTCAATTTCCAAAATTTAGTGTTTTTATTGGCCGAAAATCGATATTTCATCGTTATTGCATTCAAAATGTTAAAGATGGAATTCATATTCAAGTATACAATATCAATAACGAAAGCTTAAACCATTTTAGCCAGCTTATTTCAGTGAAAGTTAAGAAGAATTTAAGAAAACCTCGGGCTGGATTTCGAGAAGAGTTAAGAAAGTTGAGGCTCAGGCAAAATGACGGTTTTCTTATAAAAAAAAGCGTGTACACCCTTGGATGTAAATAGAATCATATTCTATTTACTATGGATGCACCTACTGGTTACTAGTTTATGTACTAGTACACAGCTCTTACTAGCCAAGGCTTTTCTATAGAAATATCTGCCTTTTGGCCATTATATGAAAGGCTTCTTTGGTATACTTAAGATTATATTTTTACAAAGGAAGCGTGTGTATGATTACTTTGGTGATGACACAGTACGTGAAAGCTTCTAATCTTGTACATGTTTATTTACGACGAATAACCTGCAAATCCACTGTAGCATCAAAAGATTTACATACTGATTGAATTCGTGTTTCCCTAGAAAAAATCTGATCTATCTCAGAGATTTTTTCCATTCCAGAATATAGCTGTGTCCTGTCATCAAGGTAGCCCTAAATGGCGGAGACAAAGGTTGATAATCCTCCTGATGTGGTCCAAGATGCACCCACCAAAAAGGCCTCTGAAGATAGTGGCGAGGGCAGTGCCAGCCCCCCAACAACCCCGTCGGAGGGGAAGTCAGATAATTATTTTTCGAGAAAATTTGGTAATGTGCTGAATCGCAGTTTAAGGTAGGATATTTCTATTGCGAGCCTTTGTGGTCTACCCATTGGTGTAGAAGAGGGGAAGCGCGGGGAGTGGCACATCTCCCCCCAACTCTGTACTTTTTTTGGAAGTACGAGCATGTAGGAATCATTATTCTGTCGTAAAGCTATTTAAAATTCAAAGCCTGTCGAGAAATTGCTAGTTTACAAGATATAGGGTATTAAAAGTACGTTGTTTTTTGATGACATCATCGTTTTCTCATATAACTGCATGGATTAACTTCAAAGTTTCTTATAAAAATACATGCAAAAAAAGAGCCCCCTAGCTGTCAATAGAGCCCCCTAGTTATCAATAGAGCCCCCCTGGCTATTGATTTACGTCTACACCACTGGGCCACTGATTATTGATGTTCATGCTCTTCATCAAGAAAAAACAATGCCCACTTACCGTATATTTTCGAAAGAGCACCCTCTCGAATGAATGCCACCTTTAAATAACGATTTGCTAACGATAACGAAGAGAATGAAAAAAGACAAACCAAACTAGGAACAATTTTGAGTGAACCAGACTTGAATCCATTTGAAAGGCTGGTTTGAAAACAAGATATTGCTGAGGCTACACCAGAATGCCAGCCGATAGATATCGACGAAGAGGACAAAATTCATATTCATTTAAATCCCTTTCCTTTAAATTGCTTTGTAACCTTTTCATTTTCCTATGGTTTTTTGACTGATTCCCTTTTCCTTGTATTTCCTATTTCATAACATGTTGCGTTTATGTGTCAAATCGCAACTATTGGGAAAGATTGTGTATGTCTAAGAAATGAAATGAAGGCCCCCCAAAGAAGCAGATTTGTAAATGAGCCCCCCCTCGAACGACCGCCCTCTGGAACGCTGACTTTTAAATAAGCGCCCCGGGCGCTCTTTTGAAGAAATACAATACGCAAATTATTTTGTTGGAAATTTGATCGACCATATTGGTCCCTATTTCTGAGAAGTAATACAATATTCATTTTGTTAGCTTATAAAGTCTTTATGACTTCTTTATTGCCTAAGCGGTTAAACATGAATGTTGACGCACAAAAAGCTCGTTACGAATCGCTAATTTTGAATATTGTTTGTTTATTTTACAGCAAATTATAGACTATATGCTACAAGCTGGAATTACCCATTCAAGTCTTCGTGCCCTTTTTCAATTTCAAGACTTTTTTGCAAATAATGTCTCATTGTCTTATTGAACACACTTTTTTTTTATAGAGTTGAGTGCTTAGGCTCAAATTTGGTGATACTTACCTATAGTTCAACAATCGAGGACGTGTAACGAGACTTGGGCCTCCTTTACACTATACCGGCTTCTATCGTAGCGTTGCGTCATGGAATGATCTCCGTCGAATAGGGCGATCGTTTATACTATATCGGATAGCGTTACAACAATTCGGCGTGACTTTCAAATCACCTACAGACCGAAGTGACTTTGCCTCTAATTTGCGGAGCATCTCCTACCGGATACCTTTGGCATGGTGTAAATGGTACCCCCTATCCGATAGAAAATTTGCGGCGCGACGATAGCTATCCGGTATAGTGTAAATGGGGCCTTAGTTTTCTTGCCTTCTTCTTTTTATTATTAGATTAAATTTCTGCTGTGTTTATCAAAAACGTAGGGTAGGGATGGCAGGGAGACTGCAGCCCCCTAAGTGGGACAGAAATCCCTTCGATTCGGGGAATTTTTCTGAATGAACAGTGGGAGCTTTCTCGACTGCTGTGCATATCTCTTCGGTCTTAGGCAGAAGGTTTACAGCCCACTGGATTTGAAGTCCTCCTACGCCCATGGTTTTCTCTATCGTCCTTTTCCATAGTCTGTTAATGGAACTAAATATGCAATGTGAATTAAGGAAAAATTAAGGAACTTTTCGTCCAAGAATAAGGGACTTTTGGAACTACATCTTGCGTTAGTCTTCTTAGAAGGAATTTGTGCAATGTAGATATCAACTTTATGAAGTTACACATAAGCAAAGATTTGAATATTTTCTTTTTGTACTGAGGCCGATGTATGTCTGTCTCCCTGGAATATAAGAATTATCAATCAAAATTAAGAAATGTTAGGAATATTAAGGCTTGGCAGAAATTTTGGTATTTTATAAAAAGGTACATAAAGGAAGTTAGAGGTGTGAGTTACAACATGGCATGTGAAAGCGTTATTATGTACAGATTGGTAGCTCTGGCGCTAAGAATTGTAACAAGGTTGCATAGAAAATGGTTGACAATTAGCGGTAATCGACAGAATTCAGGAGGCTTTTACCCCACTAGTAATTGTTGAAATATACGCCTATACACAGGTGGAATTTACTGGCTTGCTCGCTGACTGCCTAACTAAATAACTCTGCCTGACTGCCTAAGTAACTGACCGAAAATCTGACTATCTAACTGGCTTGCTGCCCATCTTACCAAACTGCTGACCCAGCGATATGATGTTATTATGACTGCAGGTTGACGATTAGGCAACCAACAGTCAGTCTGACATCTTCTTCAACTCACCTTGATACCAGAGGTGATTTCTGGGGGGGGCTCAGTAGGGCGGAGCGCTCCTTGTTAAAATTACCGATCAATTTGGGGGCTCAGCCCCCAAAATTCTTATATTGGCTTTACTTTTCAAAGAGTATTGACCTTGCTTGCAAAGCGTTTTATATTACTATGGTCAATATTTCGCTACTTCATGGTTACTGAGACATTTCTACTTGTTGATTATACGATATCAGCGTTATACTAAATTACCATATCTGCACTTTGAAAATATGGGCCTGGCTACAGCTAGGCCACACCCAAAACGTGGGCGTGAACCTAAAGCCCCCTTGTTAGAATTGTTAGAAGTCACCACTGCTTGATACCCGCATAATTCCATACGTCGATCTTGTCTAGGAAATTTAAGAAAAGCGGCAGTCACGATAAGAATGATCCGGAGAAGGAAAATGGGCATGACACAGGAGATAAATCGCCAGGTAGCACTTCTCCAGAAAAATCTCCCAGCTCACCAAAAAGTCCAAAAACTCCGGAGGAGAAGCGCAGCAAATTTCCAAGAATGTTCAGATCAAGTAAAAGGTCAAAATCAGTTGATGTTGTCGAATCTTCAGGTTTGTTGTGTTTGAGCTATTCGCATTCTTTATTTATGTGAATATAAGCCACCCTGGTGTATAATTTTTTTTTTTAAATTTCATATTCATATATTTGTTACTTACAATAATACACCTCTCATATAATTGGCAGTGTACAATTGGCTAGTTTGTACTAGGCAAGTGAGGTAAATGTTCAGAGGTTCAAGAGTTCAGGGTTGTTTTATGGTTTATTTCTTTGGCAAAAGATGTAATATGTTGACCTAATGGCAATATTAATTGTTTTCATAGTAATTCTTCTCTGTGTAACTTTGTCAAAATTCAGATCTTTGAGCAGATTAAGAAAAGAATAACCAAATAATACACAAATCTTATTGAAACCTTTGACACGTACAGAGCAATGAATTTTCTGCTCAATGCCAGCGATAATTCTTTTTTTAAACTTTCATTTGCATGCATTTTTTGCCTACAATAATACACCTCTCATATAATTGGTAGTGTACAATTCGCTAGTTTGTACTAAGCAAGTGAATTTACAAAGCAAAAATAATAACAATGATAATGGATATATAACATAACTCAAAGGTAGAATGGTAAGAAAAGAAAGTAAATATTCAGGAGTTCAGGGTTGCTCCATGGTTTATTTCTTTGGTAAAAGATGTAATATGTTGATCTAATGGCATAATTTTTTCAAGCTTCAACTTCATTCTCATATAACTAAAATACAATTATACGTCTCTCTAAAACTAGGCAACGTACAACTGGCTGGCTACATAACAAAACAAAATGAAAAAAATATTTACTGTGACATCAATTGAATAGAATGTAAAATGAAATTAAAAAAAAGAAAATCAACAGTTCTTCTCATAAGTTTAGTAAGTCAGGGTATGCCCACGGTTTATTTCGGCAGCAGAAAATAAAGTATGTACTTCTTATAGTTATGTTGATGAGGTTAGATAAAATGTTTTTGCACTTTGTCGTTAAAACCGAGAGATTTAAGAAGTTTAATCCAAGATTCAGAAGAAGACCCAATAGTGCCAAGAGCTCCCATAGAAAGATTTATAAATTTGATTTGTTTATAGTTCGGAAGTAGAGTTTGTTATAGATGATAATATTTTTGAAGCCTTACGCTCACTATTGATTTTATATTAGTTTGAAAACCAGTAGTGAGCTCAAGAATATACAGGACCTTTTCCTTAGTAATTATGAGAAGATCGGGTCGGAAAGCACTACCTGTTATAAAAGAAGAGGATATAAAAGCAGAAAGATCTGCGTATAATGAGCAATCTGTAAGTGTGGAAAATGTCTTAGCTATGGAATTTAGGACAGAATCATGTCTCCAGGTATACCTACCATGTTCTAGATACAGCTTACAGCTAGAAGCAATGTGTTGCAACGTTTCAGATTGAAGGCAACAGGAGCATGCTGATGATTGAGAGATGGACCACTTTGAATGGTGTTTTGGAGTTACCAATGTGTTTGTTAAGTATTTCAGATAAAAGTTGACAATATTCTTGGGTAGTTTGTATTGAACGTTTGACCAAATGCTGGTGGTAACCTTTGAAGCGTATTTAAAAACCGATGAAATAACTAGTTCTTGTGATGTTATAATAATAGTAATGATAATAACTAATTTATTTACAGTTTGTAGAAGACGTAGTTCAAAATAAACTAATATAGACGAACTATATAATTTTTGGAGCTATTCGATATCAGACGCCCTTGCTAAAAGCCGCACCTATAAACCAAGTTTTGAACCTTCCTAAGTGAGGTACACAGAGAATTTTGGAGTATGTTCACGATACTTTGTAGTTTCTTTTGAGTTTTTGTGATCTCATATTTTTCAATTTTGATCGCACTCTAGGTCCGTGTTTCTCAAATAATGGGGCGCGCCCCCTTGGGGGCACGATGTGATATTGAAGGGGGCGTGTGTAATCTGGGGAAACAGGTATACTAATACAGTTTGTATAGATAGTGATCGTATTTTTGGTAAGTATGGGGTACGAAATATTTTCTCTTACTATAAGAGTGGATTTGCAAAAAACAATTGAAAAGCACTACTCTAGGCTTTGAAGTAGTATAGGCAGAGCTGATTTCTAGGGGGGCTCAGAGGGGCGAATCCCTCCTTGTTAAAATTTCTGCTCATTTTGGGGGGCTCAGCCCCCCCTAGAATTCTTGCATTGGCTTAGCTTTTCAGAGTTTATTGGTCTTGCTTCCAAAGTGTTATGGTGAATTGTGTACTGCTATATGACTATTGACATATCTCTTATTGTTGATTATACTATATCAGTATTAAACTAAATTATCATGTTGCCATCTTTGAAAATATGGGCGTGGTTGTTCCTAGAGCCCCCTTGTTATAATTTGTAGAAATCACCACTGAGTATAGATTAGCTGAGGAATCCGTAATACATTTTTTATAGCAAACATTTTAAGAAAATTGAAGCTCAGAATCGCTGAAATTTTTGAGAACAATTTAAGAATCTTGCAAGGCTCAAGCTTCACAGAAACGTTGAGTTTTTACACGTTCGACTTATAATGACGCTTTTAGATTAACTATTTCACTATCGATGCAATATTCATTATTCTATTCCACTTTCATTTCGTTTTATGATAAAGTAGACATCAACCGAGATTTGAATTTATTCCTTTGATAGTCTAAGACTCGAAACCAAAAAATATTTAGGAAAATTGAGGCTTAGTGGAAAATTAGGTATTTTTATAAAAAATGGGGGATCTTTTCTAGCAGGAAAATGATCGGAGCATTTTAATTAATAAGGAGTGATAAACATGCGTTACTAGTTTTTTAGAAAAAAGGACGTCTTCAAGTCCCTTCACTTTGACAATTTAGGGGCGTATTCAACTGTTCTCGGTAGCCTTTGCTTTCTGTAAATTGCCATTTGTAGACCCCCTTAATCAAAAACTTCAAGATGAACCCCTTTCCATAGGGCTAACCACTGCATTCTTTAACAGATGAAAAAGTCATTAAATAATCTCAAGTGTCTACCATCTTAGTCTGCCATTAGTTCTTCTCTCACGGAAATGAGGCTATTTAAGCACAAAAGGCTAACTACATGTTTTTTATCAGAAACCCATTATTTTGCCTGAGCCTCAATTTTCTTAACTTTTCCCGAAATTGAGCCCGAGATTTTCTTAAATTTGTCTCAACTGTTACTGAAATAAACTGGCGAAAATGGTTTACACTTTCGAAAACCTGTATTCAATGCAGTCCAGCTGAAGTGAATTCATTTGTGGTGACGTCTTGTTTTGTAGGCGTGGGAGAATTTTCTCATTTTGAATTTTAATTGTTTTCTTCTTAGTACCGTAACCTGTTTCTTCTGAATATTAAATCAGATGAAGAGAAACAGTCCTCAATATTAACCTAATTTGATATTCAAAACTGTGACTGGTCCGAGCTACGGGAAATCTCATGATTAACCCGGTCAGTGCCCAGGGACGTAGTCATGTCCCGTTCGTTTCGCTTGTTGGCAAATTTGCATTACATCAGTAGTGCTAGTTGACATTGTATCAGGGGCGGATCCAGGGAGAAATCTGACCAGGGCTCAACAAAAAGCTCGTGGGCGTGGCTATATGGGTGTGGAAAATATCTCAGAACTATTAACAAAAAGGGCCAGTTGGTCCGACTTTTATTATTGACTTGAAACTCGATATTCTAGACGTCAGTAAAGAAGCAATCAAGCACGCTGTTCGCTTCGTTTTGTTTCGTTGATGTTGAATTTATAAACAGGTTAAAACCGCACACGTTTCTCTCAATCTGTTGAAACTCGCAAGGTTAGGGTATTTCCAACATGGGTGTGGCATTAAGTGTGAGGCTTGATAAACTAGACTCACTGAAATGCAGCACCTGCAATACAGTTGACAACGGAAATAGTGTTAGGCGGAAGTAGGAATTCGGAAGCATTCAAAATATTGAGTTCAGATGCAAGGGGCACCCTCGCAAACAATAGAGACAAATCTATAAGCTGCAAAGGGGGACCTTATCAACAGTTTTATGCAACATGGGAGGGGCACTTGCCCCCTTTACCCTAGGGCTTCTACGTATGCAGTCAATTGGCCGTAATATTATCCAAATAATAGAAGCGACTTACCTCACTGGTGTTGTACTAGGGCATGTGGTTTCTTGACAGTCAGGGAACTGCAGCTTTGAGAATTAGCATCATGGATGTCTCTAACCGATTCAGACATTTCTGGTACCTCAAAGTAATTGCCCATTCTCACGTAAAGCACTCAAAAACTACCGTCTTTCTCGCCACGAGGGCGCTGTTTCAACATCAACAATATCACGTGTAGTGCTCATGTTAACATAGTCGAGCCCTAGTCACGGAGTACTGTGATTGGCTAAGAGAAATTGAGCCCTGGTCAGGGCGATGTTTCATTGGATGAAAGAGAATATTTACATCTGACCAGGGCTCGTCCTAAAATTGTTTACAAAATAGAGAGATCTTATTGGATCCAGGGTAGTTGAGCCTCTGTATATTACAGACTCACCAGGGCTCGGAAGGAATGCAGCATGTGATAGAAAAGCTGAATAGTGATTTGACGAGATTGGACAACTGGTGATTCCCAATGTGATAACTGATTGGATAATACTTCATTCTGCGTCCGCAAAAGACACCTGGCATCTTAGAGCTGGTTAATTCTGAGAAAGAGTGAAACAAGCAGCGATAGGGCTTTATTAGCTTTGTCCATGAGGAGTAAATACTGGTGACTGCTTTTAATAATTCCCGTTTTACTTCAGCCAGCTATTAAGGATGGAAAATCTGACCAGTGCTCAAGCCCTGGTAGCCCTGGTCTGGATCCGCCACTGATTGCATTACTGATAAAGCGCGAGGAAAGTCTTCTTTGTCGGCAAATTTGGGTTCTTCGCCCCTCCAACAAATTCCCTTAACCTCACCCCTGTCAATGCCATGTGGATTCTGCTGCTGTTCACATGGTGATGAGCCGGACTGGAACACCCATTTCGAGTTACTGTTTGATTTCTATGGTGATATTGTCGTCGAAGGCCCGTTAAAGGTTGCTATGATAACTGATATTTTGAGCTTCAAAGCACAAAAGAAATACTTATCCTTGGAATGGAATGTCTTAGTAAAGGATATTTTAAAGCTTATTGTAAGAATGCCCTTGGTTACTTATTCAAATTCTCAGAAGAATATGCTATGCTCACTTCGCTATACACACTGTTATAAGAATATGATCAGGATACGAAAGCTCAAATCTAATGAAGTTTATTAACATTTTGAAAATGATCTAAGACTCCAGCTCCAATTCTTTTTGTATATTTTTTATTTTATATTTGTATATTTTATATTTTTACGGCAACAAACTTGGTGTTCAGTGGAATATCGAGAAGGGAATTGGATTCAGTTCCAATTCTTTTTGTATATTTGAGATTTTTTGGGATTATACTGGGGGACTTCAGGGGGTTACAACTTTTACGTACTACTCCCGTTGGTCACCACACCCATTTTGTGCAGAGAAATAACTACACGTTTTTTTATAAGAAAAAAGTTTATAAGTATATGAGGTTCAAATTGTCAAAATCTTAAGAAAATCTTTAAAAAATCACGAGGCTCAGTTTCCAAAATTTAGTGTTTTTATTGGCCAAAGATCGATATTTCGTCATTATTGTATTCAAAATGTTAAAGTTGGAATTCAAATTCAAGTACACAATATTAATAACGAAAGTGTAAACCATTATAGCCAGATGGGGCATGCATAGTATGCCTAAATTAGCTGAATAAGCTAGGTATAACAGCCTACTCAAAATAAAGTAAACAACAACAACAACAACAACAAAGCGCCCCCAGGTGCCATCGAGTGGGCAAATTTGGGCAAATGTAGAGGACCAAAAGCTAAATTCACAACATTTGTTATAAGAAACTCACTTATTTGCTTGAGCCTCTATTTTCTTGTACACGTCGTCTTACACAAAACACATTTAATCGACAAATATTCCTAAGTACTTGTAGATGACGTGTATTTCTTCAAAAATACTCGAAAAATTCAGCCCCTTGGCCCATTTTTTGAAAAACTATTGACTGTTAGATATACTCACATTTCCCCTGTGGCACCACCACTGGATTTCATGAAGAATTTCGGTGGATTTTGAATGTTTTCCATACACCAGAAGTATATTCAACAAATGTAACCGTGCTGGTTATATTTGGAATTCTCAGCAAATGTGAAAAAGCAAACTCTCTTATAATTTGAGATACATACATTTCATAGCCAACTTGCTACTTTATTTGATAGTCAGATTACTGTGGGACCTACACTGAAAGTTGCTTGTAAAGTTGAGAATTCAGCCCTTAGAAGTTTGTTATGTGGAATAGTTGACTCTTCGCACACTGAAGGGCTGGTACCAGTACTCTCTATTGAAATATTTTCAATTTTTAGTACAACTATTACACACAAACTCTGCCTAAACAAACTCAGTTTACAATGTACGATTCAGAACTATTTAAAGTTTAGTCATCCCCTGTTTCATGCTAGCTTACACATTGAGTTATGCAAGCTCTACCCAGTTGTGTACAAGTAAATTGGTAGCAAGGAGATTCTCATTTGCAGTTTCTTTTATAAGAAACTCTGAAGCTGATCCTCCTGGTTGCGAATGAAAATGATAATGCAGTCCGGTAAACAACGTACTTTCAATACCCTATAACTTGTGAACTAGCAATTTCTCGATAGCTTTTTGAACATAAAATAGGCTTTTGCAACAGAATAAGGGTTCTTTTATACTCTTATTTTCAAACAATTTACCGAGCTTGAGGAGGACTGAGCCCCTCTCAAGTGACAGCTAGAGGGGCTGCAACCTCCATTGCGTTCCCCTACTTCTTCACCACTTGCTCTACCCACTCGCAGAGCTAGAGGGAGAACCTTTGGAAAAGAAAAGTGTGATTGCCTCCCAACGAAAAACATCCAGTATCAGGAACAGGGACACGAATTAGAGGATGTGGGTTGCGACACAGCCCCTAATTTGTGTCTAGAATTTTGGACCTATTTAATGTTGTTGAACAAATATCTTTGGTTGAACTGAATGGCATAGGCTATGCAAACTTGAATATTTCTTATTTACTGTTTTGGTTAAATGCTTGCAGCTACTTTGATGAGCCCTGGAGTTGCATAAAGTACGCGGAGTCCAACTCTGGTTGCTTGTTGGTTTGTAATTGTCTCCCGCTGAAACACATCCAGTATCAGGAGGGAATCCTTCCACTGCACTTGTTAGCTCTAAGTATCTAGACTAGAAACAGCATTCCTGAAGGGCTACCCTCCTTAAATATTTGAAAATAAATTGACATGAAGTTGCTGTTCTTGCAAAATTTGTACACATTGCTGATTTAGGACTTTAGTTAGGAAATCTATTATCATTTGTTACAGAAAAAGGCAGATTATGATCGCATCAATCTTGTTCTCTAGCACATATAAACCCTGATATATCATCATTTCGTAGCATATGATGGATGTTGTTGCTTTTCTATTTGCTTTATATATGAATATATATTTATACATATGAATATATATATATATATATATATATATATATATATATAT
>WIPJ01067435.1:310590-336451 GCA_018155075.1 Cassiopea andromeda
CCCCGATTCCTACGTCCATGCTCATATATACTTGCATGTATGTACGTATGTAAAAGTAGAATGTATTGGGAAAATGATCTGGAAGTTTCTAGCAGAGAGAGAAAAGGGGGTCTGAGGGTGAAGCCCCCAGAAACACATTTGCTAGCTACACCCTTCAGACTGGTATTCTGGTCCACCATTACAGAAATTCTTGCGCTCATATATTAGCATTTTTTGAACGTTCGCTCTCTGCATCATATTTCACTGTGCTATGCACTTCAATATTTCCCAATCTTTCAAGCCGATGGAGAATTTTAATCCAACTAATATAAAATTTGTTTATAAGTCGCGTTTCAAGTCTTTTAAACTTGTAGGGAGGGAGGTCATAAGGGGGGTGTGGAAAAACCTTAAAGCCGCCAACTTATTTTCAGAAGCCATAGAACCGTTAATTTATTTTTGAAAAACCATAAAACCGCCAAACTTGTGGAAAAACCGGAAAAAAGCCATTTGCATCATTCGAAACCGTATTCACAAGAAATTCATTATAAGTTGTGTACAGTACCCACCAAAAGAAACGCCCCATTGGAGATTTGCAACACAAAACTTCATTAAACACTATAATGTACAACATTGGCAAGTCAAATTTCCACAAAAAACTATCTACTAGTGTCACATTTAATTCTCCACAAGTGAAAACAGTACACACCACAATACACTCCACAAGAAACAGTACTTTAAACTCGATCGAGCATGAAAAAATCACATGGGATGTTTCTTTTGGTGGGTACTTTATTTATAAAACCACGAACCGTCAATCCCAACGACCCCCTTTGCAGAGAATGTGCTTTTTCACTTACGCAAGTCGATTCCGCTTGAAGTGATTACGGTGAATATTTCAATACGTGGAGAATACAGTCTTAAGCTAATTGACCAGCATCTTTTAAGGAGGGAGTTGGCAGGGGTGGATCCAGTGGGGAACCGGGGGACCATGTCCCCAAGTGGTAGAATGTCCTATAGCAAACAACTGTGTTAAGAGGCTTATTGCATGAAAAAGACGATAAAAGGAATCAGATGGCCCCTCCCCCAAAGCCCAGCTCTGGATATGCCCCAGGGAGTTAGAAATTTAGAGTTTCCCCAAAAAGCTCTGCCTGTTTTTCGATGCGATCACCAGGAAACCATTTCTCTATTCAGTTGATTATCAACTGTAAAATAATTGCAGAGTTAGAGCCAGCTTCGGTACCCCCATCATTATTGATTGTCTCAAACATACATTCTTTTTCACAGCTGCTAGTACTTCAAACGTATTGGACGGCGACAAAAAGGAGGCGCCAAAGGAAAAACACTTACTGGCCACCAAGTATGGAGAGCAAAGAAAAGTTGTTGTTGGTGGTCAAGGTAAGGGGAATTACAGCCAGGTTATACATCGTTGTAAGCGACGGGGACACTTCCCAATCATTGGATCGGTGATTCAGCTGGGGCGCTTGTGGTGATATGCGAGTGTTTTGTTAAACGAATCTCCCTGTCAGTGACGTAACCAAATCACTAGGGCCTATAGGAATTCAGTATGATTGGAGCCTCGTTTTCATTTTCCCTCCAAATAATACAAAAATCTTCTTTCCTGAAAACCTCTAAGGGACCGATCCTTAATGACCTCTGAGGGCCAACCCTTGATGACTTCTGAGGGACCGACCCTAAATGACCTCTGAGGGTTGACCCTTGATGACCTCTGAGGGTTGACCCTTGATGACCTCTGAGGGCCGACCCTTGATGACCTCAAAAGCTTGGGGCCTTTAGTAGTTGTCCTAATCCCAACCTACGTCGTTTATATCACTGGTCCCTGTAATTTCTCTAATGTCGTTGTTGAAATCAGGGGCGAATCTAGGGGTTGGGGAGCCATGGCCCTATTCACCACTCTCTTGTCATCAGGAACTTTACGCTCTGTTTTAAATCTAAACTTATCCTTTGCAATATTTTTGTTTTGAAGCATTGAAAGAAATTGAAGTGACTGGTGAAAAGCAGCAAGAAACATTCCCTGAGCCTCGAAGACACCGAAGGATTTCGAAATCGAGACGGGCGGCTGAATTCGAAGGAGATGAACTTAAAGTACAGTGTAGAGATTTGAACCCAGCTGATTATGAAGGATGGCTTTTCAAGAAGTGTAAGGCCTAAGTTTTGTTTTCATCTATAGCGGACTAAAACATACTCCTTTTATCTAGAACTTTTGTTTGTTCTACAGAACTTGTTTTAAAGACCACGTGTTTGAGTAATACA
Organism: Cassiopea andromeda; assembly: GCA_018155075.1. Classification (NCBI taxonomy): domain Eukaryota; kingdom Metazoa; phylum Cnidaria; class Scyphozoa; order Rhizostomeae; family Cassiopeidae; genus Cassiopea; species Cassiopea andromeda. The sequence continues at coordinate 312,841 of WIPJ01067435.1, forward strand.
ACAAATTTGGAACTATTTCCGTCTAATTATATTAGATGCATTAATTATGGAGAGATGTTGTAAGGATATACTCATTTTTGTGTACGTCAAAGTTGAGAGTAATGAAGTTTGTTTTTCTTGTTATTTCAGCTCCATACATTTTGGCTTAGTCATAGTTTTCTTTTTGAGTTGACTCGAAGTTCTTTTCCCTGCTATTGTCTCAATTTGGACTATTTAGACTGGAGAGGATTTAAGGTTAGATTTGGTATCTCAAGTAATAGCTGGATTTTGCAAAATAAAGGTTTGTTAAGATTTGGAACGTTCATAAATATTGAGCCTTATCTTGAGGTGTGTTCTGCTTTGTTGATATTAACGTACCAAGAATAATTCCCTTTGATTACAGCAACAAGTGGTCCACTACATACTGTTGGCTGGAAGCAGTGCTGGGTGGTTTTAAAGCATGGAATTTTGTATCTATACAAAACATCGTTTGATATCGTTGCTCAGCATGCGTACAGTGTTAGAAATTTCAGTGTCGCACCAGTAGAGGAGAAAAGAAAGCAGTAAGTTTACAGGCCATTCTTTTCTTAAAGACTTGAAACATTCTGTTTTATTAGTTACTTTTCAGAAGAAAAAATTATGTAGGAATCAAATTCTATTTCTGTATTCTTTTTTCTTCAGTACATTCAAACTCGTTCCAAAGAATGTGCCTCCGGAGGCATTGCAAGATGCCAAGGGCGTTGTCTTTTCTTGTGATTCTGATGCCGATGTGGAAAAATGGTGCGACGTTCTTAACAAAGCAGCACTTGGATTCATCATTCAACCATCACCACACCCAGAAAAAGGTTAAATTTCGTTTATATATTTATAGAGAGTTCATTTTAGGGATTGGATTTTGGTTGACGCCTGTTGTGTTCAACAACTGGCCAGAAATTGCAGTTTATGGCTCCAAAATTTGGATAGGTTGTAGCAGAAAGTTGAACCAACAAATTTCTATGATATTTCATGAGAAATTCATAACAAAAATGTTGCAGTAAGGCTGAAAGAAAAAACATGATAGAGCAGTTGTTTGTAATCCAAGAATGGGTCGTCTAGATACCTATGATGAACTTAAGTACAATTCTACTGCACTTACTTGTTGAGATTATCAGAGTTTATGATTAATATGTTGAAAGAAAGTGTGTGGCTACAAACCTGATAGTGTAAAGTCAATTCCTTTTTGCTTATTTCTAAGGGATATAACAGTATCAGAAGCTTAGGTAGCAAAACCTGGAGTTATGGAGTTAGAGAATGGTTGATTGAAAATGCAGGCATTAAGTGTAGTATAATGTGTTCATTGCTGGACAAAAATGATGATTTCTAAGAATTTTATCAGGGGGTTCCAGATGCAGCGTTGTTAAAATAGGCGCACCCCTGGCTTTACACCCACGCCCCTGGCCCCTCTTAGAAATGACACCTGTTGATAGATGATCATTTTTAAAACCTTATGGCAGTTGTTTTTTGCTCTTACTGATCTTGTTTTCATTGTTGAGTTAAAGAATTAACATTGATTGCTAAGTGTCTATAAAGCGAAGGGATTATTACATCATGTATTTTGATCTTGTGATTTTTTCAATCATTGATCAATCATAATCAATCAGATCACCATAATTTATTGATTATTTTGATTCATAAAGCTCCAAAAACAATTGGAACTAATGCATTCAGCATGAATCATTACATGTTAATGTTAGCACTTACCCCATCACATGTAAAAACCTTTATCGGCAATAAGTATCAGTAGACGTTTTACAGAACATGGTTTTTATTGAGGATCTAAGAAGTGGTTTAAAGAGTATGGCTATATTTTTGAAGTAGCAGAATAGGTAGACTGCGCTAGCAATCAGTGGTGTAGAAGAGTGGGATTAAGGCTTTGCCTTAATTTGCGAATGGGATGGGTACATGTCCTCATCGGTAAATACAAACGAAGGTACATGCTATCATTTGATAATGTAATTTCTAGTTTCTATAACTAAATAAGTGCTTATTTCTAGATCACACCTTAGTTTTCTATTTATCATCATAACTCTATCTACTACTTCAGAGTAAAAACATTAGAAACCAAAGTAAAAGTGTTGTTTCAGTTCAGTTAAAATCATATGACTCTGAGTTTCACGCTTATTGAGATCATCAGATGTACTTCAATGGAACTCTATCTATTATGTACATAACACGGGGACTGGTTGCTACTACCCTAAAACGATTTAGAGCCAGCATATCAAACTTATGTACCCAAATCTTTTTTATAGGGGTACGTAGGCTGAAACCGCCCACATGGATATTAATTTACTTCTACACCACTTTTTTGCATAGGCCATTACTTTCGCTTAAAATCACAACATGCTTCTCTGAGCTGCCAGAAGATAAAGAAATTTACTGCTCATTTTTATGCTTGGCAGTTCTAAAGTAACAGTGGTCATGAGATGCTTTGTTTCCAAATATTCTTGTCAGGAGATTTTGCCTTTAGGTTATAGTAGGTAGCAGACTTATTTCTCCATACTTTAGCAATTGGCGTTTAAATATATATAAGGCATATATCACTGTTTATTTTTCAATCGTTTTATGGACACTTTAATGTCTCACCTGCTAACTATGCTCTCATTTTTTTTTCATCGTTAACCTTCGATTAACCATAACGCTAACATCAGAGGAACCAGTTAGAAGGAGATGCCTCTCATCAGCGGTTAGAGGAGAAAAGCCTAAGTTAAATGGTGTTTTGAAGCAACATAGAGCAAGATCAACTACTTTTACAGGCGAGACAACGGGACTTCCTTCTGCATTCAACCGTTCTGGAAGTACTTCAAGGACTCGTAAGATCAGTGGAACTGGATCAAGTTCTGTTCTTGCTGGTAAGTGTTGTGTGTTATTTCTGCTACCTACTCTCAAAACTCGACAGATTTTGTGTCATTTTTTAAAAAGTCACACATTCAAGGTCTCCTTTCAGATTGATAAACTTTATAAGTTGTTATTGGTTAATGAGAGTATTCATTTGTACGTTTAAGATTCTAAATTCAATGACTCTCATTCGCATATTGGAGATGTGATCTCATTAGCAATACGGATTCTACTTGAAATCCTATTGGGAGCTCAAGAACTTCATACTTGTATCGTCAACGTACATTAAATGCATGTTTATGAAAGTTCGACCCAAATAGAAGTTTTGCAGGCGTTTGTTGTCAGCATCATCTTTATCACAAACTCAATCCTTTTTAATCATATAGGTGACTTCATTCAAAGTATTCCAGTTGCAAGAATTACTATATTCTGAAAGCTTTATGTTTCAGTTGCCGTCTAGTCCAATGCTATGCAGTTTAAAACATTGTGTAGCACCTTCGATACTTTAAGCCTTATGTTTTTGTTTGTATTGAAATCAAGGGTAGAGTCTGTACACTTACACTCTCTTGTTTATTTGCTTACACATTGTTTTATAAGAAACCTAGCTCAAGGCCTAGTACTAAAAGTTTCTTAAATTCTGGCCAAATTTTAGTTCTAAAAGTTTCTTAAGAGCTACCTAACTCAACAAACTAGTTAGTCGTGCAAACATAAACATAAACAAATTGTAGCAAACAATTAGCATAATAACAAGCATAATGCCTCAGTGCGAACTAAAATCTAAAGCAATGTTTTGTTCATATTGTTTTGATACAGTTTTACGTTGAAGCAGGTAACGATTTCAATGCACTATTTGTCTAAAGTTTCTTAGCTCTTTCCTTTTCGTCCTAAATATGTCTTTAGGGGGTCTAGTACTAGATTGCTTATCGACTGGTTTCTTATGAAAAGTAAACGTGTACTTTCAGATAGGGTCTATCACCCGAAGTGAAATTTAGGAAGGGGGTTCCTTTTTGGTATGAGCATGATATATTCGAGTCTTTTTACATGATGCAGTTGGAAACATGTTTCTGGCAATAGATGAGCCATCCACTTCAGCTCGAAGTTCAAATTCAGATTTATCTTCAATCTTGTATAAAGAAGACGTGGATGCTAATTACAAACCTCGGAATCACACGAAGCAGCAAACAACCAATGGTACATCGGCAGAGGATGAAATTCGAATGGAAGTCAAAAAAGAGGTAGAGAGAATAAACAAGCACTCAAAACCGGCAAAGCCTGTTGAAGGAAAGGGACCAACTGTCGCCAGTTCAAAGAAAGCGGACATTATCAGACAAGAGATTCTGAACCTTAAAGAGAAAGAGTCACAGAAAGTCAGCATTGAGGAGAAGCAAGAAACGATATTAAGGAACGAGACTGATAGCGTAAATGAGACTGTCCAAGATCAGCTACCAGTTGATGAAGGAGAGCAGAAGGATAATGAGATATCGAATAAAAGTAGTGATGTACCTAGGATTGAAGCACCAGCTAGTGTGGAGGAGCAAGAAAATGCGGAAGACGTAGCAGAGGATCGCATTGAAGAAAAGGGTGACGTAGAACAAAATGGAGAAGAGGCTGAGATTGAAGGTGAAAAAGAGATCGACTCACTGGAAGATGAAGCAGATAGTGGAATCTCTGTTGAGGATTACCTTAAACAACTGCAGATGCAGGAGGCAGATGTAACTGTGGAGGAGTATATTGCACGAATGGCGGAAAGTGAAGTGGTATCAAAGGAGAGTGATGCTCCTCAAGACTCTGATGATACAGATGTCAAGATTGTAGTGACGGAGGCTGAGGAGGTAGCTGATGAGGAGCTTGAGGAAGAGGTCAAGGATGAAGCTGAGGAGGAGGTCAAGAAGGAGGTTAGCTTAGACAAGATAGAAGGTCTGCAGGATGGCACACAGGAGGTTGAAGTCCAGGATGGTGTCAGAGATATTGATTATGATGGTAGTAGTGGAACTGGCGCTGATAATGATGATGACCAGAAGAGTGTGAGTGAAAAGAGCGAGAGAAGTGTGGAAGTTGAGCATGAAAAGGAGCGTGTAGAATCACCGGGAGGAATGATTCCTGCGGAGCAGCAGCGAATGCTCATGGATGCTGTCTTATCCCTTGATTACCCCAGCGACAGTGGTTCTGAAACGGATGATGCTGATGAAATATGCCACTATGCGACAATAGAGCGACCGTCATTACCAAATGGTGAGGTATCTGCAGAAGGGGGTGAAGCTCCTGGTGACAAGGATGATGAGCTCAATGTTATCATTGATGCTCCCCCAGGATTCGATAGTCAAGACGATGGTGGGCATCAATCCTATTCAAAAGTTCGAGAGCACAACATTCAATATGGGGCAACACAAGGGGGAAAGCCTGTAGTGCACCATATTCTCATGACGCCTGGACCATCTCGAGGTGTTGAAGCTGAAATCAGTGCGGTACAAACGAGCGAATCTCCTTGTGAAGAGGTAACTGTCGAGAAAGAAGAAAAGTCAGAGGCAGGTACAATTGTCGAAGAAGAAAGTTTTGTTGAGACTGTCATCGAAGAGAAGAGATTAGAAGATTCTGAAGCTGAATTAAAGTTGGATGTTGATCTGAAACAGGCAAGATTATTGCATTTGAGTTTTCATAGTGGATTAACAGTGTAAATCTTTTGATCATTTCCTCACCTTAGTAATTGCCATAATTACTAACCATTAGTGTTTTCACTGTTGGTTGTTATTGTGTATGTTATGTTGTACTTTGTATTTAGGCACATAAGTTTGAGACTTAGATGTTTATCTTTAACTGTTATTCAGTAGTTCTTCCTGCAGTATATAGAAAAGAATATTTATACTGATGTTAATGTTGATTTTAGATTATGATTTTACTAACGTTTTGTTTTCTAGTCTTGTTGTAGAGATCTATATTCAAAGTTACTTATTGTTGTAGGATTGTATGTCATTAATATACTAACCGATAGTAAAGTGTGTGTTTATTCAATCGTACTAATATCTCTTTGGACTGACCTAATTACACTAGTCGAATCTTGTGTTGGATGGTTCCTAGCACTATATCTTGTGTGTGGCTCTAATCTTTCAATTACAGCGCTATGTCTCGTTGTTCTTTTGTGGTTCCTAAAATGCAAAAATGGTTGCAATTTACCAGTATAAGTGGCAACTGTGATGATTTGCTGATTGAACGTTGGCTGGGTTTTGATTTGCGTTAATTTTGGACAACCCTTCGTCCGCAAAAGAAGCTCTAGGTCTTCAATTTACACGTGTGAATAGATGCTTGTTTTGAATTCTTGTGTGCAAAGGAAGTTATTACTTTGCAGCCATTTATTTTTTGCGTGGGGAAGAGAGATTGTTCAGTCCCTAAACACGTTAGGATGATATTTTTCCTAGTTGTATCAATTTGAATTTTTGGTGAGAGTAGGACGAGGGATTTTCCATGTTCCATATTTTGTAGCTGGAAAGAGCAATTTTCCTGCATCAAAAGTTCCTACCATAGGCACTAATCTTCTGTGCCATTGTGCAATGTTAATATATGTTGTCTTTATGTACTGTTTCTTCCTAAACTAATTGAATATTTGTAGCTACTTAACTATTCGTTATATTCAGTGATGTGCCAAGACTCCTTCTGTTGGTGGGGGGAGGTGCGTTTTGACCAATTGACCAACTATTGTTACTAATAAAAGGTCACAGAAAATACTGTTGCCAACTCTCTTGCAGCATAGTTGCCTTTTGACCAACTTTCTTGCAAAGTTGAAAATATTGGGGGCGTTACGCCCCCTACGCCCCCCAGTCGGCACATACCTGGTTATTGTGAAGTCGATTTTCTCTGTTGGACACTTTTTTAACTCCAATAATCATTTACATTCACCAACTGATGACTCATTATGCTACCTGAAGCGAGACTGCTCTGCAGCCTACCACCGAGGCTGGAAGCTGAAACATCATAGCTTATTTGCCGATTCTTCTCATTGCGCGTTGACCAACCCATTAATGACATTCTGCATTCGGAAGTGCTTATAATTCATTATGCACTAGTTTAGGTTGTTATGCTATTTGCTTATTACTCAGGAGGGCGATCTGAAGACAGAGGATCCTCAAATGAAAGAGTTGGCAACGCAGAAGGAAGTCCAGCAGGAAGAGAGCAATGTACACGAGGATCAGGGGACACCTCCAGAAACGGATCATCAGACAGAGGCACATCAGACAGAGGCACGTCAGACAGAGGCACATCAGACAGCGGATTGGCAAAAGACAGAGCCACAGGAGAAGGAAGAGGAAGAGACATTGACGGAAATGCGATTGGAACTACGGGAGGAGACGTTGCAAATGGAGCGACTCCAAATGGAAAAGCAGAATGAAGAAGTGGGTGAACTAACAACTGAGCATATTGATTCCAAATCAGCTAGTAGTGATATTATAGCCGTAGAAGAACCGTCAGGAGGGGATGTCTCTCCCGTCCAGAATGAAACATCTATACTTTCAGATATGGTTGAATCGTCCACTACATTTAACGGATCTGATGACGCGTCACTGGAACATGAAAGAGTGTCAGTTACTGTTGACGATGCCAAAAGGCAGGGACTTAGCTTGTCTGCGAACGATGAGGATAACAACGCTGCTGTAGCTATTGACCATCAATTGGAAGTTACCGAATCAGATGGATGCGAAAAAGAACTCCAATCCGACTATGTTGCTACATCAGCGTCTACAACAGCCATCAAAATTGTCAAAGTGAGCGTTAAGCAACGAAGTAAGGACACTGACAATAATAACGATGAAAAAGCATTTGAAAGTTCTGTTTGATTCTGCTATTTAACTTTTATTCTATACATTTATGATTTTGTTTTAGTATTTAAACTTTTGAATGTAGCAAATGTGATTTTATTGTAGTAAATTGTATTTCTCGTTGGACAGTAAGGATGCAGAACCACTTACATAGCAATTTAGACTACATATTTTACGAATATGGAGCAAAATCAGAAGAAAAATACAATGGAACAGGAGAAGTAGCATTTCTTAGTCAATACCATGGTATTATTTTATGAAATAGTAATTTACATTAAGGGAGAGACTTTCCATTCCCCACAGTAGAACTTATCGTTTAGACATTGCTTTCAAATGCATTTTTTACCATTGTGACTTCATCATGTATAGGAAAGGATAGCATTTTAGGAAAGGACAGGATTTCTAGGAAAAGACAGAATTTCTAGGAAAGGATTGGGGGTAGTACTGTACATGCCCATCACCAATAGACAAGCCTTAGGAGTTAAGCTGAAGGGGCCTAGATGCAAGAACTCTGGATTTTGTCGCCTCTAATGCTGGTACTTTGGCACCTATTTATGATACATAAACAGAAATTTTATCTTTGAGGCCTCTTTCCAAGTATTTTTGTAATTTTGAAATAGAGCGATGGTTGCTGTTAGTTGAATTTACATGTAAACATATAACACATACCCATAGCACAAGCGAATTCCTATTAATATCTTTATTTATTGAAAGTTTTGTATTACATGTATGCTTTAAAATCGTAGCTGTCTCCCTCCACTCTGCCTCTTAATATCTGTGCTAGGGACAGCTGTTGAATGGCCTATGGATAAGCATATGATGTGACCCCTCTTACTCTTGGTAGCCACCAAAACAATACTCATGAGATCCTTTGCTGGAGTACAACTAGCAATCTTCAAGTGCGTGGGTCTCACCTACGAAAGGGGCAGCATTTTTTATAAGAGGATATGGTTTGCAATAATATTTTTCAGATTGGAAAATGCAAGAAGTATATACAGTACTACATGAATTTCGCTGATTTCGCTAGCTCCAAGTTTAATGATAATTTTACGCCGATCTACTTCACAGTGAAATATCCACCACCATTCCTATCTCACTACCAATCCTACTTAAGGAGAAGTTTTACAAATTTCGAAGAAAAAAGGCACCAATATTCTATTTAGGAAAAGGGGAGGGGTCTATACACCCAGGTCGCCCACTATAATTGTGCGCTGTTAGTGCATGTTAGCCACTTAGTTGGCCCCAGGGCAGACCCGTAGCCATGGGGTGGCAAATGCCACCCCTGGGTATTAAGATCCCATCTTTTTGCCACTCCTGAGAGTTTTCTTGCAATTTTTTTATTGTTGCTGTATCTTTCTAGCCAAGGAGAGATCTCTTAAAATTTTGGCTAAGATCAACCTTGGTCTTTGTAACTTACAAGCAAATTCAATCTTTCCTGCATATATTTTACCACTTGATTGTGATAGCATAAAGTATGAAATAAACTCACAGAATTTGTACAATGTGATTACTTCCAGTGCAAATTTCTCACCCCTGAAGGACAGGCCTGGCTTCGGGGATTGCTTACCCCAGAGAAGAATTATTGGAGGGACTGGCATTGTCAAAGTGCCGACAGTGAGACAAGGGAGAAAAATGTACCGTACCAAGATCTTCAAATTAGATGGGGCTGGTAGACAGAATTTTGGGGGGCTCCAATCACCCCCAGGTAGCCCCATCCCTGGTTAGTCATGAGCCATCTCGTTGTAGCCTCGATGGAAAATAGTGAAAACGAGACTTGCAAAATCTTTGATCTTGTGTGTGGCCGGGGGAAGACTTTGGGGAGCCGCGAAATTGCAGGAGGCTCACCCTATACTTCTAATATGTTTGTACAGTCGTTTAGATTGCAGTCGAAAAAGATTTATATTGTTCATAGAGTGGAAGAATCTTTACAAATTCTTAGAAGAAGTAAAAGTTCAGCTTGCAATGGCCGTCACGTGAATCACTTGGTGCAGCCAAGACCTTTATGTGATGCAACATTGCAAAGGTGTTGGACAGGCCTAGGTTACAAAAACAGAAAGCCCACACATGCCTGCTTTTGGAGAACGGTAAGAGATCTACCTTTCAAATCGTAGTTGTCAAGTTTTTATTTAAATTGCCGTCTGTGGTGATTATTTTCCTATTTTCGTGTTAATAGTAAATATAAAATTTGTTGTCTTAGTGACAAAGCACAAGATTGACAGTGCAAAATTTCGTGTAACGAGCAGAGTTTTCAAAGTGGCTATGTTTGTACAGCAAAAGGAGAAAGTTACTGAACAGTTTACTTTGGCAGTTTCTATGATCAAGCATAGCCATTTATTTAAGTTGTTTATGATTAAGATTGTGACATTACAATTTTGCAAGTGATATTCTAGATGTGAATAATCCAAGAAAAATCCCAAAAATTTTTCCAATAAATATTTATCTCAATTTAATTGGATATTTCGTGATAATTGTCGATAGTATTAAAGCAATTTTTCAGAGATTATAATTGCATTACAATGTTGCATATCTTCTCAAAATTTGTGATCATAATGTGAGACGTGGTGTGCCACTTTTAAGAATTCTACACAAGCCTCATGGAGTCAACTGATAGAATCATTTACAAAGTCATCATATGAAGCCATTTCTGAAGATTCAGCTATTGGTAAAGTGAAGGATCAGCTAAATGAAGCATTGGCAGCCAGAAGATCTCATGAAGAAGGAAATCTTCTGCCAAGTGTATGAATATTTGCCTTTTTTCAATACTGTGATTTGTCAATTTTGTACCTTTTTGTCATTTGATCCCCTCAAGGATCTTTTAATTCAATGTTTATGTGATGATCCCTACAAGCTTTAAATGTTAGGGAAGGAATCCTAAGTTGGTATGCACCTAGCATACTAGACCTCCATTTTTCTGAAGTTCTACCAATACATCAATGTCCAGCAATGTAGAGATAGACAGCTTGAGTAGTTAAATATTATGCATTAGGAGGTTAAGCCAGTTATATTTTCCTGATCACAAGCCCTCAGAATACCATCATTCCGGGCTTTGGAATTACACAAATAAGCACTGTGGTGCTTACTTTTTTCTCATAGTTCAAAATACAGCACTTGTTTAGGGCCAGTGCTTATTTTCAAAGAAAAGAAACAAAATAATTTTCAACAACACAATATACCTTTTCAATGAACCAGTACAGAATAAAAAGAAAACTTAATACCGTCACTTTGAACTGCAACACAATGTAGAAAGTGTAGGCATTTTCTGAAACTTGTAAAATAATAAATTGCACATTTATAGACTTATTTGTTCATTTTGTATGTGTTGCAATTCATGCAAAAAATAACCAACATCATTGAAACAGTGATAGCCTTAGCCTGAGTTTAATTGTGTTGCATTTTTGAGGGCGGCACTTATTTCCAAATCCAGCCATAAAGTGTGGGGCTTGTTCAAGAGCAGTACTTATTTGAGAAGACTCATTAATAGTTTTGTAGTACATATATGAGCAAGGTAGCATAGTGGTTGGAGCGCATGTCTCCCATGCGGAAGGTCTACAGTTTGAGCCAGACTCGAGGCCTTTAGTGAATGCTTGCTCACTGTTCACCCAGCAGCAAATGGGTACCTGGTGGCAACACTGGGGAGATAAAAGCAGCGAGGAAATGAACTGGCTACCCTACCTCACATGCCGATGGCTCAGGGTAAGTGTCCTCTCTAACAGGCACTCCCCTACTTACGAAAGTATATGGGACTACCTTTACTTATAGTACATATGCAATTAATAGCTAGTTTTGAGAAGGTTTTGTTTTTCTTCTTTACATAAATGCATGCATGGATTTTATAAATGATGATCTTCTTTGCTATGTAGCATGGATATGTAGAAGCATGCTCATTTGGTTTGTGTTGAGATGAAAGTTTCTTTTGCTTCTTTTATATGTAGCATAACTTGGTTCAGGAGAGGTGGAGTGGTCACTTTTTTGTATTCGAAAATATGCTTTTACTTTGATTTTTGTTTCTATTCTTTTAGGCTATAGCATCTGAAATTTGCAAGCTCTATTCATCACTAGAACAAAAGGTAAGCAGATGAAAGCAAATTAATTTCTTCTCTTTCTAATAGTTAGAGGAAATTTTATATTTCATGTGTGTATGTTGTAGAAATTTTCTTATGTAAGCTAAATTTAAGTTTTGTAAAATACTTGGCTTTCAATAAAAATTCATATATGATTTGAGATTTGAGTTGTTACTAATCATGATTAATTTTTCTTATTGCGTCTTTTTTCTACTTTCCAATATTATTCCTTTTGTTTCTGAATGATTATAGTATTCTGATTACATCTATTGCTCCTGCTGTTTTAGGAGGAAAAATACGCTTTCTTTTCTTTGATTTCAACATCATTAGATGTCAATTCTGCTTGGATTTCGAAGTCAATAGACCTGTATTACAAGGTTGAGGTTTGTAGGGTTTGTTTGTCATCTTTAAGTTTTTGTCATCTAAGGCCCAATAGCACCTGTTTAGTTAATCATGTTCTCTCCACTTTTCTCATTGTTTTTATCACATAGCGTTTCCATTGATAAGTATTTGTCATGTGCACAAGTAGCATTTCTTATTTCTCATGTCATACACTATTATTGGGTCCCAAATAAGTGTACCACCCACTTCCTGGTTTTTTGAAAAAATCCATGCAGAGCTTTTATTCAGTTATGAATTTGTTTTTATTATGGTTCCCAATTAGAACAACCTGTGCAACCCTTCCATGGTTATTGAGTGTTGTAAACAGGGGTGTAACTAGAATGCTTTCATTGATGGGATGTCAGGTTTTTGCACTGCAGAAGTGGATTTGCCCTATGAAAAATTCATCCATAAAATGATGACAAATACTAAGAGAATATCATTGCAGATGTAATAGATATAAAATGCAATGCCACATGTACCAACGATGAAAATCTTCATTTGATTGACACCAAGATGTACTTCTTTCATGTAGAATGTCATGCCAGAAGTGTAGTTACCAAATTGGTTATATGCTTAGGTACCACAAACAACAAGCCCCAATGTGTTGGAAGGGGAGGCATGTAGACCATATCATTGGATGACGCAGAAAAGACCCGTACCTACTGTCAAAGAGAAGCAGGAAAATTGGGGGTCTAGGGGCCTCCACCCAGAAAATCTTTTTGGACAAAGCCCTCTTGAACGTCGAAAAACCCCCCTTCGGAAGATGAGAGAACGTTGGTGTCATCATTGAAATGCTAATTAAATATGTTGTGAAGGAAAACTGATCCTCTAACCTGGAAACGAAATGTGAATATGCTACGCTGACCCATTAATTTGGTGTTGCATGCCTTTAGTCCAACGCTAGAAACAAAATCTCACTCTAGTGCGCTGAGGAAAAGATAGTCCAAGGATAGCCCAAGTCGGAATATGCACTGGAAGCTATGCACAACACGGCGCTTGATATCATCATTGTCCTTCAAAGGGATACAATTGCCCTGCGAATTGCTCTCTTTTTTCTGTTGGGGCCACACCCCCCGGAATTTATGCCCCTGGTTGCAGAATTTTCCACCTACCCTGTTTATTGCCACTCCCCTTTTATTGAGTTTTAAAGAAATTTCCAGTCCCCCTATTCTTTTATCCCCGCTCTATTTGGAATTGAGAGTAAGGTTTATTACCCATTTTCCTTAACATGTAATTTGCACGATCTCAAAATTTCCAGTAATATACCTTTGGGATGAGTGGCCAAGCGGCCCATCCAGTTCCATTTAGAAACTGGATGGGTGACCTTTCAGATGAACGATCAAAACAGCTCACTCTGCTGTTTTTCGTAAGGGACGTTAAACTAAGGGTCCCATGCCTAGATGCGGCATGTATAGTAGGCCTACATTAGCTGAAAAAGCTAGGTATAACAGCCTACTCAAAATAAAGCAAGCAACAGCAACAAAAGAGAATACGAAGAATATGTTTTTTTATATCTCAATGATTAATTACAACAAATATACCAATAAGAGATAGAACTAATTAGTGCAAGTGTTTCAAGAGTTAGCAATTCACTACAACAATAGGATAGAAAAGATAGGAATAGCTACAACAATAGGATAGAAAAAATTAACACAAATTTTTATGGCTTAACAATTCACAATTACACCGCACTATAAGATGATTTATGGGATCAAACCACAGGTGTGATCAAGCACATCTCTCCTTCAGCCAACAAAAGCAGTGAACAATACCAGGCTTGTCATGAGCAAAATAATGTGCGTACGGTAATTAGCACGTGCGATCGCACTGCTAAGAAAGTCTTTATATACGCATTTTTAGATCAAATGAAGAAACAAAAAACAGAATGTTACGGTGCAACAAAGATCAAATTGATTAAACAAATTCATTCAAACAAAGAAACTACCATAGTATAAACGATAAACGTAAAAATTATATCTTCATTATCAGACTGAAAACGGCTCCTGAAAGTCGGAAGGAAGTGATGATTGAGGTCAACATGCTAGGGTGTAAAGTATGAAGATAAGCTAAAGGCCATTACTTTTCGAAATGACGAAATCAGAACTTGAAGTCACCAGAAAACGTTCAAGAACACCTATTTGCGAGTGTGATCAATCACACGCGCAATGCGACTCGTGTGCGTGCGATCGCACGTGCTATATGACCAGACACTAATACAAGCTGACAGATATCTAACACAAAAATTGTTTTTATTCCAATACGGCTCTTGCAACCACAAAAAACACATTCTAAAGGAATATACTGCATCTTTTCAGAGTATAGCTAAAATTTTCATATCAAGATGTGTTTTTCCACAATGCTTAAACGTTAGTCTATTTATGCCACCATTCTAGCTATGTAATAATGAAGTTACTGGTAATCATTCTTTTATTTTCAGACAAGAGAACCAGCAGTTGTATTGAAGGCAAGGGACCGCCTCTCAAATAGCCTTGACCCACCATATAAACATCTTCTAAAAGATATTGGTCATTTGGAGGAGGGAGTTCGAATGCTTATGAATATGAGAAAAGATTTGATGGTGAGGGCTCTATTCTCTTTATAACTTGACCTTTCTAGTGCATGCCTGGTTGGGAAACTCGCACCCCCCCCCCAATTTTTCAGTACTCCAGAACATTTGCTTAAAATTTTATGATTTGGTGGATCTGAAGACATTCGTTTTGATATGCTTTTTCATCCCGCAGACTATAATGAAAGAGAGGTCTTTACAAAATGGAGGAATATCAAGCTTGCATGCATTTGAGAAACATTTAAAGCAACATTTAGCGCAGTGGTTTTCTGCTGGGTTTCTGAACCTCCAAAGGGTGACTTGGAATTCTCCGGCAGCTCTTCTTGAAAAGGTGAGTAGAAATAGTTAGGTTGTAAGGCTGCAACGCTATGCCACTCGTTATAATTTGTTTGGTGACTACTGTCATTACTTTCATCAACCCCATACTCATTATTATCATCGAAAACTTTACCATCATCTCTATTTCTATCACTATCGTCACTTCCACTGCATTCTTCTTCATCTTCATTATCATTATTATCACCTGCAAAGATTTCTGCTTGTTATCCTTAAGATTTTGATGCTTGAAAGCAAATTAGAAAAGCCCTTTAGCCTATGTTGGAAAAGCCCGTTTAGAGAGCTCCTCCAAAGCCAGCCAATGTTGAAATCATATATTGTCAAATGTAATGTAGGTTAGTGTAGTGATATTTAGTAAATTCATCTGTGTAATGTTTGTGTAAATTTCATTTGGATTTGGTTGATAAAATCTGAAAAATGAAAATGAAAAGATATGGTTATTTTTAATTCATCTACAATCTATGTGAGCAATTCTTTTGATTACTACATTTTCGCTGTATAAATTGTCATAATATTTGTGTAGATCATGGAATATGAGCAAGTACATCCAACAAGAGGCTGGGATGAATTTAAAAGGAGACTACAGGAAGATAGAAGATGTTTTATTTTCACTCACAGACTCTTACCTGGTGAACCTCTTGTAATTTTACATACTGCTTTAGGAGATCACTTAAGGAGCAACATGGAGGTATCAATTTTTCCAACACGTTTTTCTTCAATTTCACATACCCAAGCATGTTTGTTCTCTTCGTACTTTTAGTAGTTACTAGAAGTCTGCGATTTTTCGTTTGGAATGGGCTAGGATATCTCCAGCAAAAAGAGTCATTGCCCATAAATATAATTTCGTGGAAAGGGAGACAGTTGGAAATTTCTCATTGATGTTGGATTGATATGTACGGGGAATAAGTCTACATGCATAAATAATACATGCATACTCTTTTGTGTTTAGTTGTAGAAGGGGTGGAATTAGCCGGGGGGTGAATATTTTTCTAGATTTTCATAAAGTGGATGGGTGGTAATAAAACAGCTTACCGGGAAAATCGCAACAACCCTGAAGGAAGTAGAAAAGTTGACGATCCCACCAGATGGTGTTAAGCGAAAATTGGATGGAGTGAAAGAGAGTGCTCCACCTGACAAGGGTTGGTAGTGCTTGATGTAGAGTTAACTCGTAAACAAGAGGATGAAAATGACAGTGAGAATTTTGCTGATAGTGACGATGTTTACATTTTGCTAAAGTGGGAGTCGTTATAAAATACTATGAGGGGTGGGGAATTTCAAAAAGTGCAGTATGACCCCCCTACAATTAAGCACAATAGAGTACATACATACATATGAAATCATACAAATTGTGATAGGAACTCAACACCTAAATTACAAAAAGGCGCTTAGAAATTATTGGACTAACGATGGAAAAGTATGACATCATAAGAGGAATGCTGTACTTGGAGAGACAATCAAAACTGTGAAAACTGTTTTATGAGTGAAGAAATTATGGAAAATAAAAACTTTTAAGAGTACACCTTTAAAGCCATAACCAACGTGTTGTTGGTCGGCAAAACCATTGTTTGTATCTGGCCTACTTCTTTCGCCCATTTTGTACCTCATGCGCTGTTCTGTCCTCCCAGGGCATACACATTCCACCTGCTCATAACAAACCCCCGGATAATGTCATGGCTGCAACATTCTACACGATATCATCAACGCAGAAAGGTGAAACCCTTTGCTATTCAAATTATGTTTTCAGCCTCTTAGCTATTTGAAAATATGATAAAGTTTACTTATTTACTTTGGTGATGTATATCATCAAATTTAAAAGCTTCTTGGAAGGAACATAGTTCATAAACAGTATCTTTCTTCTTAGTTTTGTGCTATGAATGTGACTGTTTTCATTATTTGAAGCCACCTACTTCCCTATTTAATAGCTGATACAACAGAATAAAATTTAATTACCTAATTTACTATATGAAATTCTCTATATGCGTTTGATAGGAATATTTATTGCGTATGTTCTGTGATTTTCAAAAAAATTGATTTTTAGCAGCAACTGAACCTGCAGATATAAAATAATTGCATTTTTGAGTTTTCATCCGAATGCAAAATAGCCTGTGTTATGCATTTAAATTTTAGTACTAGGCGATATAAGTTATTTTATATGAGCTATTAGGTGGTCATTTTTCCTTAATTTCACAAAAATATTTGATGAGATTTTAATTTCTTGAGAAATTTATTGCAAAATTGGATCTTCACCGGTGTCATATGGTAGTGCAGCTCTCAATATTAGCTTTCTGTTTACATCTTATCCAAATCTGATGTGGGGAATGTCTTTTAAGGTTTATCTGGCATTGACCTTGGGAATTATCTGATAAAAGTTGCGGTTCAAGAATTGAAGACAGAGTTTCCTACTTTAGAACATTTCGGCACTCTCTCGCCAATACCTGGGTTCGCAAAATGGCTGCATCAAAAGTTAAAGAGTGAACCAGGTAGTTTTAATTTAGTTTCCTTTCGATTTATAGTTCATTATCTTCACAGGGAGTTGTGAAATATCGCCTTATTGATTACATCTTTAAAATATTGCAATTTGAAATTAAAGCTAGAACTTCTGGCGGAGCGGATATAGGGCCTAACAGCATCCATGGATTGCACATTTTTAAATCTTCGTATTTTTGTCGATTTTGATTGTAGCCTAAGCGGATATAGGGCCTAACAGCATCCATGGATTGCACATTTTTAAATCTTCGTATTTTTGTCGATTTTGATTGTAGCCTAAGCGGATATAGGGCCTAACAGTATCCATGGATTGCACATTTTAAAATCTTCGTATTTTTGTCGACTTTGACTCTAGCTATTGTGTTTGAGTAGAGAAGATGCTGTAGTATTAGGTATAAGTGTCAAAATGAATATGAATAATATGTAAAACGTAATAATTACAAATTTGAGGGCTTGAATTATAAGTTTATTATGCTTGACATCGGAGGTCTAATTTTTGACGCCACCCACTTCATTTTTATCGTTAAACTTTAAAAATATACGCAACTATACATGCTATATTTATGTCATCATTCTTGATGTATCATCTTGCTTTGTTATCCTTCTATTATAATAATAAATTTATCTTATCTACTCACAGATAGCATTGAGAATGTGCTGAAGAGATACGTTTCCCCTCAGAGTCAATCTGCCCTTGGAAGCTTCACCAGTTGGTTGGAAATGCTGAAGGTAATAAATAAGTTGCTATCTGGGTGCTTTTTTGCCTAATTTTTATTTATGCATGCATAACCAAAAAGATTCCTCCTCTTCTTTCTTTAACATTGACTGTTAGTAACGTTAGATTATAAATACCCTTTGGAAAGTTGCATACTTAGATTATTCCACAAAGCATGAAATAAAAGATCTGAGTGGGAGATTATTATGAAGCCATTTTTCTACTTGGATATACTGAAAAAGGTGATCAATAGCGTTGATATTATTATAGTTATAAGTCTTGTTATTTTTATGTTATTGTCTTTATTCTTAATTTTTTTGATAATTTCTTTTCACGTTTTTGTATCAGTCAATTTTTGTCATTGGAAAGAAGACTATAGGGTATGGATCGGAAGCCTATGACTCGCTAGCCAGATTGGGCTCTATTGATGACTGCATCTGGCTCTCTGGCTCACAGAAACATCTTAGCTGAAATTTCTCAAAGTCGATAGCATTGCTACAAAACATGCAACGTTAAAAATAATACGAGCATTTAGTCGTATTTACCGTTTAAAAATACTGTATGGCTCTCAAGGAGATGCATTTAATAATATGAGGCTTTGATAGCTATGAGGCGGCGCCAAACCTCAGAAAAACAGACTTCGAAATACGCACAAATTTATAATATCAACAGATCAGCCTCAGCAACTATCTGAAAGCTTGTGTATAAGTGTGTGATTGTGTGATTTTCGCTGCAAAAAATATAAACATGCAGAAACATACATGCAAAATAGATGCAATGTAACGAAAATGCGAACGAACGACGGCAAGCTCAAACTAAATAATTAGATATACTTACAAAAGTCCTGAGCATATATAAATGATTGTTGGCGCCATAAAGTCAAAGAATAAATAACCTACTTCTAGCTATGATTAACAACATACATCTCACTCTGATCAACAACCTTAAAGCGTGCCCTATTTTCTCAAATTCATGCGTACTCTTCATGCCTAGCTTAATAATATAAAGTGTCCTTTGAAAAATGTTCAAAATTTATACAATGGTGTCCTCCTCCTGTGCAATAACAAGAGAGACTCTGCTGGAGTTAGCAAGAGCGAATGTGACATGAGAATCTTGCATACGCGTTTTTTGTATGTGTGATTCTAAATTATTATTTTAACTATAACACTGGCAGTACTGTCATTACAGGATTCGGAATCTAGATGCGATGATTCTTCAGAGGACAGCCATTTATTCAAGAATTCCCTCATGGAATTATGTGCAAGGTATCAGGATTTATATTTTGCTTTCATTTCAGTATGAATTTACTTGGTTTGTAGTACGTTTTATTGTTTTAGTATTAAGACACCAGTGAGATCGTATCTAGTTGCGTAAATGCATACGTAGGCTGTCCTTTCTTAAAATTGGAAATCAAATTGTATGCCAAAGGTTTGCAATATTTAGAGATTTAACCATACTTTCACCTAAGAGGTTCAGTGGAGGAACAAAGATATGGCCGGCTAAAAAATTTATGAGTAGAAGAAAACGAGCTGTTTGCAAATTTTACAGATAAACGGGATTTTCGATTATGGGGAAGATGAAATCTTCAGTCTTAAACTATTGTTCCATCAGAGCAACCATCAATACGGCTTGTGAAGAGAATTATGCACCAGTATATCATCAAAAACGACGAAAAAAGCTAAACTATTTGTACCTACGTTTGTATGTTGGTGAGGTCCAACGTTTCCATACTTTTATACCCTGATTGTATATGCTAGATCTAGGGGGTATCATTGCCTATCAATTTCTAGAGTTTCCTTTGTAATTTCGTAACTCTTTAAATTTAAAAATTCTTTCATAATCTTTAATCAATAAACAAATTTTTAGATTACCTTCTTTGACCACAAGCTAAATTGATCTGATTGCTCTAGGCTAGCCCGGCATACAATATGAAACAAGCCTAAGTATTTATTAGTACAATTTTGTCATGTGTGTTTATATGTATTTTTTGTAGCAGTGTTCTAATTTTTGTCATGTTACGTGTTATTCATCATGTTAATGACCACGAAATTGCCATGACATCTTGCACTCAGTGTTATCGTTTTTGTAGTAGTGTTAAGTTAATTGTATTTAGTTTTGTAAGTAATATCTAATCGTAGTAATTATCATTTTTTAGTAAGTAATGTCGGGGAAAGGCCGTAGGGCCTATAACAAAGCCCCGACAAGGGGAAAACTGAGAGAATGGGGAAGTTTAAGTAGAGAGGGAGATAAGATCAAGGTTTTTGATGTTAGATTTAAAAGATGACAAATTGTAGGATTCAGGGAAAGTAGTGAATGGCAATGAGTTCCACAGTTGAGAAGTTATAGGAATGAAAGATGATTTGTGAGATAGAGTTCGTGGATTAGGTAGTGTAACTTGGAAGGGGTGTGAATAGGTAGAGCTTCTGGTGGTTAATCATAGTGAATAGAAAAAAATTCCTAATTCTTTCATTATTAATTTTGAAGAATCACCTGGCTTTTTTATTTTTCCGTTATTACTGTAACAAGCGATCCTGGAAAATTGTCTTCTTAACAATAACGTAAGCTACTTCAGGACTACCTAACTTTTGTATTACCTTCCAGGTATCTGTACCATGAAAAACGAAGGGGATTTGCATTAGATCCTGTCGGTACGTTTTACATATTGACATTGTGAACTCTCTTTGTATTGCCATTTTTAGATGCTTTGAAACAGTATAGAGGAAGTCTGTGCTCAGCCCGTAGTTTTAGTCGTTATTGACCAACAATTATGTATATTTAAGTAATGTCTTAAATGGGCCACGTTCTTCTGCCGGAAACTGAAGAAATGAGTGATTTTGAATAGTTAAATTTATGTTACAAACAACGATTTATTAAGGATATTGTTTTTCAATCTGGTTTTGAATATGCGGAAATCCTGTTTTGTGGCATTCGGAAGTAAAAGGCTATTTGACAAAAATACATGAATGGGATACTTGTGTTGTGAAAATCGCTCAGGTTTTGCTCTTCTGAAGGCAAACACACATACATGTACATACAGAAACCACCCTCTGAAAGTGAAAAGTTTCTCTTTTTTCGAAGTCAGCTATCTCTTTCGTCAGAATCCTTTTGCAAATTGGGTCTCATTGCCTCCTAGAAGGATACAAAGTACAGCATTAATTCTGTAAACTGAATTGCCCCTGGAGAATTCTTAGTCTTTGTAGAATTGATTAGAGTGGCTCAAGTTGTTTACGATGCAACGCGCTGCTTGTAATTACGAACTATAGCTACTGAAACCTTTTGAATTCAATCTTGGGATACATTGTCTGATTTTTGACGTACTACTTTACAATCATATCAAAATGTCTATCCTGAAAATAAGTGTAGTCTTTGGAAGAGAGAAGAGAGCATTTGGAGGTCATTTTATCATCATATTCTTCCGTTAAAGATTGAAAAATAGAGAGGCAAACAAGATATAAATACATTATACATGTTTTTTTCAAAGCATTTGTACTTTTCCATAGTTTTACAGGTCTTTAATTGTCTTCCACCTCAGTGTCCACAGGGATAGGGGTGGGGGTTGTTAAGCAAAAAGCAGACAGACATGGACAGGGGGAGGGGGTTGAAAACTGGCAAAAATGTGCGGATATCCTTTATGGATGACACCTAATGCTGAGCAACAATTTTTCATGTACAACCTACCATAGTTTAGACAAGTTTCCTCTGCTTTGTTCCATAGCCAATTTTCACCTTCGAAACGGAGCAGTATTTTGGAGGCTCAACTGGATGGCTGATAGAAGTAGGCGAGGTATGGATCGATCATATGGCATCATGACTAATTATAAGTACAATCTATCTCAGATTGAGCGTAATAACAAGCAGTATATTATTGATGGTATAATTGAAGTTTCACCTAGCATCAAGGAGATCCTTCACCATTAGCCCCTAATTCACCTTTTTATGGGACTTTGTTATAACAATCCTTTTAGTAGACGCTGAGGAAATGAAGAGTCTGAAGTGTGTGCAAGAAGGAAGAGTGTATGTGTGCTTGAAATGAATTGCATTTATGTCCCTCTGCCCGAATATAAATTTGATGTCAACTTTGAAGGAGGAGGATAGGAGGAGGATAGGAGGAGGATAGCAAGAGGATGAAAAGGGTAAGCGAAACGGGGGAAATAGTACAAGTTTCTTCTTTTCAAACGAAATAGACGCCCCGGGTTAAACCTGGATGTTTCTTAATATTTTGTCAAATCCAGCCATAAATGTTTCTTAAATGTTTCCTAAAAATTCCAATGACGACAACAACCCAGATTAGGCAATCATAATGCAAGAGAAAGGATGCTCATCCACGTAATGGAGAAAATAATCAGCCAATTAGAAGATTTCTATATTTAGTTTGGTATAAGATTGTTATTGAAATAATTTTAGCTTAGGAATATGAAATGATTTTATAGCTGATATAACCACCTATGACGTAGCGTATGTATTTGTTCCCATTTAAAATGGCTTGTCGTAGTGGTGTTGTGTGTGAACAGTGACTGTAGAAAACATACAAATTTTTGTATGCATTGATTGTTTTAATGTTCATAAGGTGTATTATCTATTTAATGGATTAACAGAGTTGATTAGAGAAAAAATCGAAAATTGAACTGTAAATCAACATCTTCACACATTGTTTGTTGTATCATGTTGTTGTTTGCTTAAGTATTTTGTCTTTATGGTTAGTTAAGAAGGAATTGAAAGAATCATAGTTTCTGTCATCATAGGAACGGTGTTTATGGGTATTTCAGTGGATTTCGAATACACTTAAGGTTTTCGATTATGCAATGGCAAATGTGAACGAATTAAATTCAATTCAATAGCAACCTTCTCAACTATTAACTACATAAAAATCCCAGATTTGTCCTTCTCTGGAGTACTGCTCTCATGTCTGGGGTGGTGCTCCTAAATCTTATCTCCATCTTCTTGACAGAGTCCAGTCTAAAGTTATCCGTCTCATCAACAATCCAAACCTCACTAATTCTCTACAGTCTCTCTCCCATCGTCGTCTTGTTGCAGGTCTTTCCATTTTCTACCGCTATTTTCACGGACATTGCTCTCAGGAAATCAAGAATATTATTCCTGATCCAGTGAGGCGTGTTTGAACCACCAGAAGCTCTACCTATTCACACCCCTTCCAAGTTACACTACCCAATCCACGAACTCTATCTCACAAATCATCTTTCATTCCTAGAACTTCTCAACTGTGGAACTCATTGCCACCCACTACTTTCCCTGAATCCTACAATTTGTCATCTTTTAAATCTAACATCAACAAACTTGATCTTATCTCCCTCTCTACTTACACTTCCCCTAATTTTCTCAGTTTTTCCTTTGTCGTGGCTTGTTATAGGCCCTACGGCCTTTCCCCGACATTACTTACTAA
>WIPJ01067435.1:349264-376056 GCA_018155075.1 Cassiopea andromeda
TCATAGGTAGCAACTGTAGTAGAAATTATTGAAAGCAGTAGAAGAAGATAAGTGAAAATAGTATGGGGAAGAGTACTATAGAGAGTGAATTCGACACATTAATGGCGCAGAAGCTGGTAGAATAAGCTTTATCTGACTATTGAAGTTTATCATCGAGTTTCCACACCTCCTAAAAATCCTAAAATATCCTATAACAAGAAACCTCTCCAAAAAATCCTAAGATTTCAGGATTATTTTGCTGTTCTCCTAAATTTCTCCTAAATTTTTCATTAGTTGAATTTCTTTTAGGCAGTTATGTTGCGTACTATATTATTTTGTGATATCATAATAAAAATGGTCAAATTATCGAGTATTAAGATTTTTAGACGGGAAAATGTTTTTCCCCGCGGAACCAGACACTAATATTTAAATTTTCCTTTTTCATATCATGTCATCTGAGTGACCTTTTATGACTTATTTTCCCAAAAATACATAAGCGCTTATCGAATGTCTCTCGAATCTGCAACCTCCTAAAGCTACAGACGTGAGTAGAGACTATAAGCCGTTGCTGTTGTGCAACCGAAACCACTGTATCGTTCGAAGAACGCTAGAATGTACATGACAGCTTTCTTGAACACTATTTAGCGCACCGACTCTGTAGATTTCATTTCCTGCTAGCGGGAAATGCAATATAAGGGGAGAGGTGTGATGTATTTAATAGATTTTTGCTCTTATAGTTTTATGGACGCTTTCGTTCTTCCAGCACAGAAGCCAAGAAATAGCAGGCGTGCTGGGAGATGATTGCATGTATTTTAGACGCGTGTGTGCTGGGATCGTTGAGATAGAAGTATTTTTTGTGTGTCTGCCCAGCGTTTTTCTTTTTAAAGTATCTAGTAAGCAAGTCTAGTTTGTGACAAAAGCCTCCTAAAAATGGGCGAAGAAATCTTCTGAATTCTTCTGAATATCCTAAAAAAATTGATGAAAAAAGAGTTTGAACCCTGATTATGATTGGATGGATTTGATGACGATGATGATAATAATGGCACAACTGCAGCTATTCTGTGAAATGGAGACTGAATCCTCATACTGTAAAATCAATGTTTGAAAGACTCATTTATTAATGAAAGGAGATGCAAGTTGAACCGCCTTTCGTACTTTGCTCCATTCATGAAAATCGACAATTCAATTTTGCCTGGTCATTGTATGGTAATTCACATAAGTTTTCCTTACGTTTGCTACAAGTTTGTTTTAAATTTATTGAAATACACATTTTTTAATTTATAAGAAAGTGATTTGTAAGAAAGTAGTACTCAGCTGCTCAAAATGTTACGAAAGTTCAGTGCTGGATTTTTGAGTCCTAATAAAGTGTATATGTATTTAAAACTTGATTTAACTGTGATCAAGATGTTATATATGTTAGTTTATCTTCTGTTATCAACAAAGATTTATCGTAATTCTAGATGTACATGGGACTTTTTCGCTTGCCATTAATGTGCATGCTCAAAACATTGGAAGTCAAAAATGTTTGTGAAGAAAGTATTAAGAAAGTTTTGATACTGGAATCGTGAAAAAGTTAAGAACGTTTCAGTGCTAGGCCGAAGGAAATTTTCTCATAAAATATAAAAACTTGTATGTGGATAACATGAATTTGCCTTCTTGCAGATTCAAATGAGTCATCTGATAAACTCCCTTTGTTGATCGTTATGCATGTCCTCAGTTTTTCCATTATCTCTCATGTCCTTGCATATTCAAAATTAATGAATTATATCCGCGACACAACTCTGAAACTACCCGTTTTTGTTTGCCACTTGTCTGGTATTTTACGTAGTTTTTCTCTGTGCGTCACAAATTCATTTTGAATGATGATAAGAAAAACAGTAAGATTGTCTTCCTACTTGTGGTATTCTAATTTGCATAGAATAAAAATTGGCCTGTTTTAATTAATTAAAGTTTTTCATTCATCGAATATCAAATGGCCTAAACCATTCATTCGTTTCTTCAAGAACTTTTGTAGAGAGTATAGGTAACAATAATGTCCCTGGATGAAGTACAGATAGGAGTTCTACTAGCAAGTACGAACGAATTTCAACTCTAAAATTTGGAGCATTTGCGAGATTCACAGGCTGCAGAGGTTTCCAAAGGGGGCGAAAACCTGATGAGACTTAGAAGCACAGAATGTGGTGGCTGAAATTTTGGAGGTATCTTTTGGGATGGCTCAAAAATCACTCAGTGAAAGCAATATGCACTTTGACTTGCACACCCATCGGTTGCCGGCTTGTTACACTTCAGTTGATACCTCTTATTTGTTTCGTAAAGTTTCTCAAGAGACCCCCTCCCTGCGCGTACAAAGTGACTGTAAGAGAAGCAGGGATGTGTCGATGGGGGGCATGGGGGCACTATGCCCCCAATATTTTCAAATTTGCAAGAATGTTGGTCAAAAGTCAGTCACGCTGCACGAGAGTTGGCCACAGTATTTTCTGTGACCCTTTTATTTAGTAACAATAGTTGGTCAATTGGTCAAGACGCCCCCCCCCCCAACAGAAGGTATCTCGGCATATCACTGAAGAGAAGTAGACATTTTTTGAAGTTTTTGAACTCTTAAACCTTCAATTATGCTTCAATGGTGAGTTTACATATGCACCGTATCTCGCACGCTATGATGAAATACCTTGGATCAAAGCTGTCGGTGGATCTATTTTTGCTACACCCCCTCCCCACAACTCAATTAGCCTTTTGCACGCCATTTGCTGGCACCAAACATAGCGTTGTGTGTATGAGCTTAGCAACGGCACTCCAATGCCCCAATGCCCAGTGTTCTCTCATTTCATTTGTCGTATTCAATTTGAGTCTGATTTGTGACTCAGGATCCATATATTTTGCTATTTGCGTACAGGAAGCAGTAATAATATTAGTTGTGTTGAGCATTTGTGTAAATTAGACAATTCAATGCAAGAAATTATCGTCGGTGCAGACATCAGCTTGCGGTCTCAATAAACAATAATAACAAAAATGCATTGCGGCTGTTGGAATTTATAATTTGTTAGTATTACAAGATTAGCCATTTTATAATCTTTTGGGTGCAAAATACATCATGGTAAAGCCTGTTTGCTTTAATTTCTTTTAGCAAAGAAAGGCGAAAAGCCTTTTATTCGCTATACAAGAGTAGAATAGCGAAATGGAGCCGATCTAGTGGTCTTGTTCTCTTTGCCTTTTCGTGTCACCTCGTTTTCGAACAGTTTATCGATAGTGAGGCTAAATTGACATACATTGATGTTGGTCAATGTCCATTGCACTTTTCGGTTCCCGTTTCTGACACCTAAACAGGCCAAATATTTAAGGAATTATTACTTCGAACTTATACTACAAAAGGGAAGAATCCCTAAGGAGCTTTTCAATTTGAAGACCTTTTAGCAATCAAGAATTACAAAGCCGGTTTCATTAATTTGCAGCCAAAATTCGAATAGATTGCTTGCTATGCATGTCTCAAGTGTTACATTGAGCAGTTTTCGGATATATTGTCTCTATCTATAAACAATATTTTTATGGCACTAAATATGCAGTGAACATTACAGAACCATTAAGGAACTTTTAGTACTTCAAATTTTAGACCTTGGGCTAGGTTCTTTATAAAGAAGCTTGTTCCGCGATGACTCGATTAAGTCCCCGGGGGCTTAATTGTCAGAAATGATTATTAAGATGGGGGCTTATTCGAGAGCGGACTTAATCGAAGAGAGGGCTTTTATTAAATCTACACGTCCTGAAGTCTACCACACGGTGAAGAAAATTAGAAGAATATCAAACATTCTGTAAAAGACAAAAATTCTGGTGTAGTCTGATTCAGATTTAAATAGAGATGAAATGTTTTTCACAGGGCGATTTCAGCCAATTAAAATGGAGCATCTTGATTGGCTGAATACCGTCCAGAGTATTCACTGCGTATTTGTGACACACCTCTCTTTATAACATGAAGTTTTTATTTGTCTCTAAAGGCCTAGCAGCTTCAACGCTCAATAGATTGAAGTTTAGAAGGGCTAACATGTTGAAAGACAACCAAAGTTGCAATTTCAATAAACATTAAAGCATAGTGCAAATTTTAACTTTTTCTGAAGATTGTAGGGGTATTCAATGAATACCTTGAATACCCTGACGCAATGCCACTGCATTTTAGCACACCTGAGTTGAGGAAGAAGACTCCGTGTACACTAGGCTTGGGTTGAAAGTAGATTTAACCTCAAGTAATAAAATATATCGTGTCCTAAGCTTTTTTCTACCTTGGAAGAGCTTTCGACGCGTTTGGAATGCAACCGAAGTGTCGTGAACGTGAACCAAAGATTGCAATGGACTTTGACCGATATCAATGAACTTCGACCGTTATCAATGTACTTCATTTGAGCAAGGTGCCGTTAACCTAATCGTTATTGGTTCAGAGGTTGCCAATCAGTCAGTTGGTGTGTTGCTTAATCAGTTTTTCAGTTGGTTAATCGGTTTTTTTCAGTTGGTCTGCCAGCCGGTCAATCAACCAAACCGGCCGTCCACCTGCTTTTTGCTTTCTAGCTGTCTGTCCTTCTGTCTGTCGAAGTTAGTCAAAATTTTTCAATGTTCATCAAAGTTGATCTGAATTGGACTCTCAATCAATCTGCCCCTTTCTGCCTGTATCTGTGCTTACTTGTTTGAGTAATATAGCCTACACAAGGACTAAATTGTTCAATCAATAAATTGATATTAATTGTCATTTAATTCAATTTGCAAAAGTATCTCGTATTTAATTAATATTTCCTCAATTAAATTGGTTGATTGTCCTCTAATTTCCTACATGCCTTTATGATTTCATAGTCTCTTCATCTGTGCTAAAGTTAGTGATAGAGTTACAGTAACTGAAAGTAAATAGAGAGTTCAAACTGAATCTGGAAACCATGGAAAATAGGCCATCTTTAGGAAAAGTCAGGGAAAACCTGGAATAGTCAGAGAATTTTCTATAACTTTTATCATGTCAGGGAAAGTCAGGGAAAACAAATTATTTAGTCCAAATATCATTTTCATTATCTCCTTGCATGGTTGTTCGCAAAGTGGCTATTCCATTTGATGTCAGTAAATGTGAACTTTATCGCCTTACATAGTGCTGTAGTTAGTACAGTATACATGCATTGCCTATCTATTGGGCTTTATCTTGCTCACCTATTTTTGTACATATGTGAAATGGGGGTCAAAGAAAAGTGGGTGTTTTTGACTATCAGTCAGGGAATAGTAGGGGAATTTTGATTGATGTATTGGGTATGAACCCTCTAAATACCTAAACCCATTCAGGTGTAAGGTTTTTGTCCTGAAATCATCGTGCCCAATCTGTTATTAGATAGCGAGACTAAATTTCATCATTGTCTACTCTGTGTGGAGTGCTTGGATTGTTGTAGACCGACAGCTAATAGCTAAAAGTAAAGCTAATTTCTGTTATAAGCTTATCGTTATCAAGCTTTATCGTCTTTGTAAACCAATAACTCAATCGAGGGCAGTTTCAATGCCTTAGGGCTTACGGCTGGTTCCCATATAATCGTAAGCTTACGTTTGCATCGAGACAGATTACAGTTGAATAGGAACCAGCCTTTGTAGAGAAAATAACTCACCATCGTTACTGGTTGCTTGGATAAATCGAATTTAGTTCATCCGCGTTTTCTTATCTCTGTTGCTATTTTAGATTCTAGGTAATCAATGCTGTTTTATCGAGGATTGTGGACGTGTGACCTAATATCGCTATTGAATGAAGTCACATGTGATGTGAAATTTGGCCTTTCCTTCGTTGATACTGCCCTTTGGCAGGTCAGGGCTTGTTCAACCTGTACTTCATGCAGTAATTTGTATGATTTTGGGTGTTCCACATGCTGCTTCAAAGGAATACTCTCCTCTTTAGTTAGTTTTCTTTCACAATACACACTTTTTCATAAGACTACCTAACTTTTTTCCGAGCCTCAATATTTTTCTAGTTTTGCGCCTAAGAGTCTGGAAATGAGAGTAATAAATATATTCAAATCTTTGTTGATATCATAATTAATCATAAAGCAAATCAAAAGAGGACCAGAAATAATAATTATTGTATTGATAGTCCAAACATTGATCTAAAACACCACTCTAGCTCGAATACACAAAAATTATAAGTCTTGATGAAGCTTGCATTATTGCTAAATTATTTTTAAATTTCAACGATTCTGAGCCTGAATATTCTTATAAACATTATTTGTTTAAAATATAAATTGTGTATTGAAGTTTTTTAGTCCAGTATATAAAACTTGCTTCTCTTTAAATCTTGGAGTCTCAATGTTTGTGGCATGCACATTAGTGGAGAGTGAAAAGCTCAGTAGACACTTGAAACAAAAATCATAATTCTTATTATCAATTTATTTGTAGTAAGCTTATAGATAAAGGAATTTAATTTGCGCCTACTGCAAAAATTTAAAGAAAACACTTATATATGTCATTATAGAATAATTTCGTAAAAGTTAAGACAAAAAGTTACATATGGAGAAAGTAATAATCCAATGGAAAAGGTACTCCGTATACTTTCGTACGTAGGGGAGTGCCTGTTAGAGAGGACTTTTATCCTGAGCCATCGGCATGCGAGGTAGGGTGGCCAGTTCCTTTCCTCGCCGCCTTTATCTCCCAAGTGTTCTCACTGGGTACCCATTTGCTGCTGGGTGAACAGTGAGCGAGCATTCAGTCAGGGCATCGAGTCGGGCTTAAACTTTAGACCTTCCGCTCTAACCACTATGCTACCTCGCTCAAAATATACTACCACTATGCTACCCCCGAGCCCCCTAGGAATCACCCCTGCCCCTCCCCCTTGCTGTAGCCTAGCACTGGGCTTTGGGTAAGAAAATTGCGATTATGACAGAAGATATGAATTCAATTACACTTTTTTTTGGAAACATCATTTAGTTTTTTTAGAGTCACTAAATACAATCATAATCCTCGCTACGTCTAGGTGGTTTATAATTGGCTAATACTACTGATTATGGAAAGGGGAAAATGTAAGTCTGAAAATATAGAAAATAACAAAAGCTATAGTAAAAGGCATAAAGCATAAATTATAAATTTCAGAAGAATATTGAGGCTTAAAATCTCTGAAATTTTAGAATAATTTAAGAATAATGCAAGTCTCAAGCCTTATCAAGACATAAGAATTTATAGTATCCTAGTTATAATAATGCTTTCAGGTGTACTTTTGCATTATTGATACAAAAGATAAACTCTTTTTTGGTTTTATGATGTAGATCAGCAAAGATTGGAATATATTCCTTAAATTTTTCGGCGAAGTTGCACCTTTGGTATTTAAGAATAATTTAAGAATAATTCTAGGTTCAAAATCAGAAAAATTTAGGAATCAATGAGTAAAAGTTAAGTATTCTCATTAAAAAGTGTAATGCAAAAGTTTTGGGATGTCAAAAGAGCATAGAATTTTCAAACTGCTTCCTTTCATAGACCGCCAATATATTCCTATTCTACTCTTTTTATCATCAAATATTTACACAATACGAAGTCTTAAGATTCTTCCGCAATAAGTGTGCCTAACGTTTTCGCTAAGCCATAAATTAAATTTTTGAAATATTTCTCTTATAGAGAATCAGTAAATAGCGTTCATGGATAGAAATACGGATTTTGTTGGAAGGAAAAACTGATGTTCTTTCATTTGAAGAATGCTATGATGCAATTCAAAAAATTCGCCTAAAACGGTCTAATTCGCCCTCGAGTTTTTGTTTCAATTCAAAAGGTTCTGTCAGTTGCAACTTTACCATATAGACAAATTACTTTTAGCCATTATCAGCAAGGACGGCATTTTCAAGTAGGCCCCAGTCGGGCCGCCAATTTCATAGCTAGGGCCTAGCCGTTGTTCCCTTGTTCTCCCAAAGGGTATCGCCCCCATCCCCGTTTCACTACCCCGCGATCTATTGGTACCCTTTTGTGCTTAATTGCAGGGGAGTCATATTGCATTTTTGGAAATTTTTCTTCCCTCATAGCATTTTAAAATGACCCCCTCCCCATTTTAGCAAAATGTGGGAATCATCACTATGAGCAAAATGTTCACTGTGATTTTCATCCCGTTATTCATGAGTCAACTCTCCATCAAGCACTTGACAACCCTTGTCAGGTGGAACACTATCTACCACTCCATCCAATTTTCGCTTAACACCATCTGGTGGAATTGTGAACTCTTCTACATCCTTCACAATTGTTGCGATTTTCCGGGTAGGTCATTTTATTACCACCCCTCCACTTCATGAAAATCTAGAAAAATATTCACCCTCCCCCTTCTAATTCCACTCTCCTTAAATTTAAACACAAAAGTGCAGAGAGGCTGAACACTTTGTACGGGGCATCTGCGAGGCATTTTACTTTGTGGAGGAGTTGCTGCAGACGGGTTTGAAAACCTAACGAAGTTGACCTTTCACCATGAACACTGCTTTCACGATATAGTTGTACTTGGTATTACAGGTGGGAAAACGTTATGTTGTCTTTTTGACTTCGACCTCTGGAGTTTAGTTACAACTACGGAAAACCGCTGTAAAGACCCTTGATTTCTTGTCTGATCTCTGTTTATCTTCAGGGAAGTCGTGGCATTTACTGGATTCAGAAGGTAAAATTAGTGAACGTTATAAATACATTCGAATTTTCAACAGCTCATTGCTTTTGTTAGGTGAAAGATTAATTTGATAACATTGTAAAAACTGATAAAATGAATATAGTCTGCTCTGAAAAGTGTAATTTGCAAGCTGCGAAGCAAAATGACATCTTAGAAGAGCGTGATAAAAGTTTTTTTGCAAGGAATGTCAAAACATCTGGTGTTCTATTATTTTGGATGGAAAACATGTTTTCTTCAACTTGTTAGTCAGCTTCGATATCACATGTGTAAACAACAGGTGACGCAAGTAGATCTAGTCATCCAACTTTGTGGATTTTTAATTTCGGGCAAGAGTAATTTTGCGAATAAACTTTCGCAACTGTTTACAATTGGATTTTAAATGAGTTCGTATTTTCTGTCATGTAGCATAAAGAACAGGTATTGGAAATAGATCAAGGCATTGCTGAAGAAAATTCACACCGCCATTTTGAGGTAAAACTGCTGTTGAAATCTTACTGATAAAATTAGTGTATTTTAACTTCTATCTGGTCTCATTTTCTAATATAACCTAGATGGGAAAATGAAATATTTTATCAGTCAAAATCTGCTGTCGCACATTTCAACTTTAAGAGAAAGAGTTCAATGAATTATTGAATTAGTGAGAGAAAGTGCAAAATCATTGAAGCTGTTGTGTTATTATTCATTTGATGTTCATTATATTTTATGTGTTGTTAAGATTATTTCTACATTTATTGGAATTTTTCCAAATTATCAGATCTAGCTATTCACGGTTGTTTCTTTTCACACGTGGTTATACCATATTTCACTTTTGCACCTACAATGCTTGACAGAAGTGTTGGACTGCATACCAAAATTCTAGCACTT
This sequence comes from Cassiopea andromeda, assembly GCA_018155075.1. Classification (NCBI taxonomy): domain Eukaryota; kingdom Metazoa; phylum Cnidaria; class Scyphozoa; order Rhizostomeae; family Cassiopeidae; genus Cassiopea; species Cassiopea andromeda. The sequence goes on from WIPJ01067435.1 coordinate 358,734, forward strand.
TTCAGTCCCTTGCCTCCCCTTCCCCCATACAATGTTGATCTATTTCGAGATATGGGTTCCATCACTAAGCTTTGGGGGTACGATTCGTCCTACCCAATGTCTTATCTTCAAAAACCCAACATTGTTCCGGGGGGAGGGGGGTATCTTTTGCATCTACGGGGTGATTTACTAAGTAGGCCTTTGAAAGGAAGACAGAATACATTCGTAGCTATTTTCCGCTGCATTCCAACTACTTTTGGCAATGATTGTAGTTTCATTCAAAGTCCAGAAAAAGTCACGACTCCACGGCTGTGAGCTGGAGGAAGGTTTCTTAAATTTATCCCAGTTTTGACGAAGGCCCAGTTATTTTATAACAAATCTCCCTTGAGGAAAATTTTGATGCATGAAAATAAGGTGATTTGGCGGAAGGACAATATGGGAAACTTCTTATCGAAGCTGTATGATGAAGAAAGTTATCCACAAAAATGTTACTGCCGGAGGTAGTTTTCACTTTTTTCTGGACTCTGCTTTTAATTACTACAAGTTACAGTTTTTTGTTGAAAACTTAACAGGATTCTACGGGCCTAGCAGTAAGGTTTCTTAGTTTTCAATTAGAGTGTAGTTCAAAGGGGAATTTTAAACACAACCAGCAGTATACAAGAAATAGCTGTTACTAGATTGATAGCAGTAATTATTGATATTATCGAAGGAAATCTCGTAGTGAATTTTGCCACTTAATGAGGCTCAATTCCAGTTTGTGCATAGTCAAACCCCGGGTAGTGGGGTAGGACCCCTATAACGCGCACATATTGTATTCAGAAGTGTTCTGGTCTTCATTTTTTTCTCAAAATAATTGGTTTCTACACCTCTCACTCCCTTTTGTTTAACTGTTTACTGTACTGATGTAATGCATTACTTGTGGCTAGAAGTGGTTGTCAGCATCAGTAATGGTGCTAGACAACAGTAGCGACTGCTAAAAGTCTACACTGAAATCTCCTTTATCTGTGATACGATCTATAGAGATTTTTATGAGTATTATAATGGATGGAAACTTATATCTTGTGATTATATATACCTAAGTCCTGAGGCATTGTTTTCAAGCCTATTTTCGGTAAGCATTCGCTTAGTCGTTGGGATTGTTGAATGCTGTTGAAAATCCAGCATAGACATGGTTAAGATGCTGTGGTTCTTGTCTGACTCGGGGTATAACTTCTTGTGCTATACCTTCGAAGTTTATCATCATCATTATAATCATCACTATCATTTTTTTAATTTAGTGTATCATTGTAAGCCAGCCAAATACAGATTACCTATTTAGTGAGGTTTGTATTTGTAGATTTAAATATGATATATATGATGAAGTTTGAAAAAAAATTATAATTATTTATAGTTGGTTACAACTATTGTCGTTAAAACTTGTTCACACGAACTATCAAAGCAAAGTAAAAAAAGAACAAAGATTAGGCTATGGTACAAATAAAAAAGAAATACTTATTTAAACCTTGACTGGCTTCAAAGACTAAAAGTAGTCACATTTCTGTGATGAATCCACGCTTACCCCAGTGGTAGGGTTGCCACATTTAGAACCCTAGCTCTCCTCTTCCACTACGAGAATAGGTAACCCCCATTCCAACATTAGACAGGCAGAGCTCTACAGATGCCAACCCCCCAAATTCTCACGTTTTTGGAAGGAGCTGGTAATTGAATTTAGCAGAGAGATATCAATATCTTGCATAGCTCATCCTAAATGCATAACACAAACGTGCATTTGTTTCCATAATATGGAATTAGACAACAGAGCTTAACCACCAGAAATTCGATTCAATTACCCATTATTGGCATGTGTTGCTTGTGAATGCGATTTGCATATAAGGAAGGTGCTAGCATTGTGTTTTTCAAAAATTCATGTGAGCTGCTTGCCATCCTTCTGAATCAGACAATCAGTAATGTGACTCATTCAAGGCTATACAAAAAGGCCTAATCCAGCCGGTGTTCTTGTGTGTGTGCAGGATAAAGTCTTCTCGTCTTAAAAAAGGAAAACGAATTGTCTTCATCTGGAGGCAGGGCCGTGATCAAAGGATACTGGAATATAATCGCCTTTAACGTATCTCTCTATTCAAAAGACGTATGCTTGGAATGTCATGTGGAAGCTTGGCTTATACACCTGGGTTCAACTATTCTTTCGTCTTGTTGACTAATTCGCCATGTGTTCGTGAATAAACATCGCACGTGAACAAAGTTAATGCAATTATGCTTGAATTGTGATCGTAGATTGTCGTTTCAACACCAAAAGCAAATCCATAAAAAGCGAGTGGCATTCGTTTACAGTAAACACGAAAAACTGCCTTCGAAAACAATCGTTGGTCAATCAAGACTTCTTCAAGAGTTGATTCTGTGGATTGCAGCGTGATTTTTATTTGATTCTTGTGCAACCTAATAGCCCCCCTGTTTTGGCAATTATTTATGGTTGTATGCCTGTCAGGTACATGAATCGCATTTCGTAATGCCATTAGAGGCGTTTAATTACTATATTAGTAATGCTAGTAAAGTGGAAATTTTAATCCTGTAATTGTCTTATTTTTTAGTAAAGAAGTTTTGTTCTATGAGAAGTGTCTTGTTTGATTGTGACAACATTGCCCGTGGTGAACAGACTCGTTTTCCGCAATTACTGCGTTGAGGAAAGTGAAAGTTTTCAGTTGACCTTCTGTATTGTATCGTATTTGTGATCAGAAAGTGATGCTTACTGCCTAAGCTCAACTACGTTATACATGGAGGAAATTCAAGGTCCAGATGCCTGTAAAGTCATTAGTGAGGAGGCCCTTTTCGACAGTTATATGTACGAAGGTAAGACGTCAGACTTGAGGGATGTGTCAGACTGGGTACGCCGTTCCGTTTTGTTTTGGAATCAAAGTGATACGCAGCAAGACAATTCCTCAGTTTGCGGAGGCTCTGATGATGCTTCATGTAATGTTGCGGATCAAGCTGAGAATCAACCGGACAACCGATCCGACAATCAATCGCACAACTCATCTGACAGACAATCGGATTCTTCGTCAAGTGAGCCGGAAAATAATGTGTTAATTGGAGACTTAAGTGAAACAGATAAGAACTTGCCAAATCGCCCTTCGTTGGAAGGCCTGAATGACTCACAAACGGAACCCACAAACATTTTTGATACGATTGAGTGTGCCAGTACGAATGATATGAAAGTTGACGTAGAAAACATTCAAAAATTTTTAATTGAGCCTTTCATTATGGAAGATGAAACAGATAGGAAAATACCTTGTGGAAATGTTGACAATGATCCGGCTTATTATACGTTAAATTTCCCGAAGTACACCGAGCATGTCTACTCGCCGTTATATGAAGAGCACGTGAGGCTGAAAACTGATATAGTTGATCCCTTCCTGAAAGAAGGACATGACTGGACTATAGCCGAGAGACTGAACCGGTTAAATCAAACACGAGGTCAGCTAATGTCAGATAACTGCAACACTGAGATAGACGAGACCTGTGAATTGTTAGAGGAGCATGGAGAAGAAATGGAGAGGGCAAGTGTAGATTCTGACATTTTTACGGCCATCAAAAAAGTACAGGACACCCTGGGTGAGATTGCTGAAGAACTAGAAACAACGCGCACTAGAAAATCAAGCAAGGATAGAGACCCAACATTGATTCTCATGAATTTGTTGTCACGTATTCAGCCACCAGTAAACAGGGACTCGTATTCATACAGTCCGACAGAAGACGCACCCCAGACCTGCCAAGAGCTCCCTGAATGTCAAGGGACAAGTCTCACAGAAGATGCAGTGATGTCAAACCTTGGGATAAATGATGCTGTTAGTAAAGAAACTAAATCCAAAGGTTTGTGCGCGTTTTTTTAGTGTTTGTGTGCATATTTTCTATTATCCATCTGTTAAGAAAGTATCGATCCACGGTTCTATGATTAGGCCTCCCAGTCTTATCATCTACTTGTTATTTTTTGCGTGAAGTATTGTAACAGGAAGGCGGGGGCGTATTAAGATTTGAGGGGGCTGTACCACTTGCGCTATTATACTCAGATGATACATGAATTTGCTATCTTTTTGTTCCCTACGACTGTTCATTGATGATGCCAAATTGGTAACCACCTTCGCATAGCGGATTTACTTTTTTCATTGATAGTCTGCTCTTTTGTCAATCGTGAAATCCAACCCTGAAAGCTATAAAGCGGAAAATGTTGACGATTAGCAAGAAAATTTTGCATGGAATCACTGGTGTAGAAGGGGGCACGGGGTGTAGCCCCAATGTTGTGACTTTAGGGGGTCGCAGTCCCCAGATCTGTAAATGTTTTGGAAATAAGAACATAACAGAATCGTTATTCTGTGTTAAAAGGCGATTTTAGATTTTAAAAGCTGTCGAGAAATAGTTTGTTCGGCAGATGTAAGGTATTAAAAATACGTTGTTTACTGGACGACACTATTATTTTCTTATATACCTGCGTGGATTAACGTCGAATTATCTTATAAAAATATGTGCAAGAAGAGAGCCCCCCTAGCTGTTAATAGAGCCCCCCTAGCTATCAATTTACTTCTTCACCAGTACATGAAATCCAGCCAATTTCCTACTAAAATAAGTGAAAATTTTTGCGGGTAGAATTGATGTTATTTGGACTCGTAAGAACGAGTTTAGATACAACTTTACAGGATTTTATTATTAGTGTTTGATCGCATGTTCCTATTGACACATTTGTGGCACAATAGAGATATGCGGAAATTAACATATCGACCTCATCCACTCTAATTTTCGATATCCGATTGTTTACTACCACTTCAAAATCAGGATAACCCTTGAAATTTCTTACATGTGATGATTCACAAAGAAGGAAAATGTCAACAAATGTGATATCTGCGTGAATAGAGATCCAGAATCAATATTCAGACAAAGATGGACTTTAAGTCCATAGTCAATACAATTTACAAAGATTGTCGTATTTCATAACAGTTGAAAGTGTACACGTTTTTTTTATAAGAAACACCTTTATGAGGAACCTAGTACTAGACAGCCTAAAATTTAAGAAATTTTTAGAGCTACAAGGAAAAAGCTAAGAAACTGTAGACAAATAGCACATTGACATAGTTACCCCGTTCAACGTAAAGCTGTACCAAAACAATGTGGATATGAAAGTGCTTTAGAATTTAACTCGCAATGACGCATTTTGTTTGTCGTATGACAAATAGTTTGGTACATTCACACTTTGCCTACGCTTTCACGGCAATTTTGTTCGTAAGTTAGAAAACTTTTAAGAAACTTTTAGAACGAAAATGTGGCCAAATATAAGAAACTGTAAGTACTAGGCCATGGGGTAGGTTTCGTATTTAAAAAAAAGCGTGTACCGTGGAGAGAGTGTTGCGTGGAAAGAGTGTTATGCTTGTATGAATACACGTCACTTTTTTGTAAGAAAAAAGTTTATAAGACAATTGTCAGAATCTTAAGACAATCTTAAGAAAATCATGTGGCTCAGTTTCCAAAATTTAATGTTTTTATTGGCCAAAATCGATATTTCGTCATTATTGCATTCAAAATGTTAAAGATGGAATTCAGATTCATGTGTAAAATATTCATAACGAATGCTTAACCCATTCTAGCCAGTTTATTTCAGTAAAAGTTAAGAAAATTTTAGAAAATCTCAGGCTTCATTTCGCGAAAAGCTAAGAAAATTGAGGCTCAGGCAAAATTATGGTTGTATTATAAAAAAAACGTGTAATTAGTCAAAATATTGAGCGCCCCCAAGTCAAAGAAAGTGGGTGAGGCCCATTTGCAGCCACACCCATATTTTTGAAGATGAAAACGTGATAATTTAGTCTAATTGTGATGTAATATAGCCAACATCTACAATGATCTCAATAGTAGTGAGGAAGTTGGAAGCAAGGTCAATGCGCTTTGAAAAGCAAAGTTCATACAAAAATTTGGGGGGCTGAGCCCCCAAAATGAACACAACTTTTATCAAGAGGGGCTCCGCCCCCTAAGCCTCCTAGAAATGACCACTGGCTTTTTTGGCAGCTATTATTGTAGTTAACATGCACTCTTTTTATATAAGAATAAAGTTTATAAGAATATTGAGGCTCAAAATCGCTGAAATTTAAGAGTAATTGAAGTAAAATGCTCAAGCTTCATCAAGACATAAGAATTTTTTTGTATCCTAGTTAGAATACTGTATTACAATATGTGCATTGGACGCACGTTATGAAGATAAAATTTTCCAGTCTTATCATTATTCGAGATCTTGCTCCGCTGAATAATTAACATACTGCTCTGAGATGTACTTTTGCATTATCGATGCAAAATATAAACTCTTGCTTAGTCTTTTAATGTAGTAAAACATCAACAAAGATTAGAATTTGTTCCTTAAATTTTTAGACGAAGTTACACCTTTGGTATTTGGGAATAATTTAAGAATCGGCAGGGCCTAGCACACCAGTCATTTGCATTAATTTGTGATAAATGATGCAGTGGTAAAGTCCCAAAAACAGTCTCTCTGTGTGGAGCCTGACTTAACAGTTAGATGTCTGCAATGGGCACTCGGTTACGAAAGCTTAAGTCATAGTAATCAGTAGCACGTATAGTCAGTCTGAACCTTTTCAGACTGGCTTGCATCGTTTTTTCTATTATTTAGAGTGCATAGATCCCCTGTTCTGAGGCAAATTTAATTGTTTAGACTGACCACCATAGGGTGCATGATCTGTCGCAGTGGGAATAGACTGTCCTGGGATTTCGAGGCTCTTAGGAGTTGGAGAAATTGAATCTCTGCGATCCAAAGTGCCTCGTATTTGATAGGGGAGCTATAGTTTCACAAGAACTCGTGACAGAAATTCTAGATAGTTTATCAAGAATTAACAGCATCATTTATGAGTAATCAATTATTTTCAACAATTTTGATGGATCATGTCTCTGAACATTTTTTAGTCAGGCTCAGCCTGTCTAGCGAGACCTTCAACTTCGCCACTGGCACTGACCATAAGCTATATTTGCTACTTCAGAGTACGCTGGCTCGAAATTGTAATTTGAAGAGTTTGAGAGCCACTAGTATACACTCATTTTTTTATAAGAATAAATTTAACAAGAATATTGAGGCTTAAAATTGCTGAATTATTTTAAGAATAATAGTCCGGCTATTTTGAGCCTCAATTCTTGTTAAATTTATTCTTATAAAAAATGAGTGTATACTAAGTCTGCCTTTATATTAGCATTTGCACTATCAATGCAATATACATAATTCTGCTCAACTTTTATTTTGCTTTATGATAAAGTAAGGACTAATCTAGGGCTTAAAAACAACAAATTTAAGAATGTAAATAGTCTGTTGGTACTACAGAACTTTACCACAGCACGAAAAAGCGGCAACATTCTTTTCACATACTAAAAGCTTTTTTGGTCCGACACTCATCAGAGAATGAAAACGTCGGATAACCTTTAGGTCACTATCCGACGTTTTCATACTCTGATGAGTATCAGACGAAAAAGCTTATAGTATGTGAAAAGAATGTTGCCGCTTTTTCGTGCTGTGGTAAAGTGGAGATATTGAGACTCGGCAGAAAGGTAGGTATTTTTGTAGAAAAAGACTGTACAACATCTGATATTGATCTACGTATAATAGGCTCATAGGCCCTTCAAATTGAAAACTCCGCTAATATTCCCATCAAAAAGATCCCGCGAAATACTTATAATAACTGATCCGGTTATAACATACGTATCACCAAGCCACACAGTACCAGAGCCTTTGTGTTATCGACAAATTCTCACAAATGGAATATTGATATGTAGGCTTGGCCATTATTTCCTTCCTTTCGTTAATTGGTGTTCGGACTGGAATGACCACGGATAGGTTTATGTACGAAAACATCTTATTCTGGTAGGGCCTAGTCTGCAGGACGGCATCTACAAATCAACACTATACGGAAAGGTTAATATTCTACGCTATCATAACTAGAGATGCAAAGTACAACTTCAGCCGAGGCCATAAGTAAGAACTTATTTTTGTTTACTATTGTTCACATTAAGAAGTCCCTTCTGTTTATGCTCAGTGTAGAAAACTCACTTTGCTGGTTTTAGGTCTTTTACGTGAGTTACCAATCTAAACAAGGAATTATGATGGAATGTTACGTGAAGATTAGGTTTTTATTTTTATGTGATACGTTAAACCTCATAAAGATCGATGCAATTTGCTCGTATCAACGGGACAGATAGCAGTGCTATAAACTAATGGACTTGGACAAAGACTTAAGTGCAACAAGAGATTTTGGGCTTATTACTTGAGGCATTGGGAACATCAAGGATAGACCATTGTATTTATCAAGGGAGCGTCATTTTTCAGGGAAATTTTCTCATAGTTGGGAATAGCACCAGGGAATTACACGCTTGTTTTGTAAGGAACTACTTCATAAAGAACCTACATGTAGACGGGAAAAAATATTTAAAGAACTTGCACTCCTAAAGGAAAAACTCCTCAGGAACTTTTCGAATTTAGACAAACTTCATAACTTCATGCAATCATGAATTAGGAAGCCGGTTTCATTCATTTGCAGCCCAAATTCGCATAGATTGTTCGCTATGTAAGTCTCAAGTGCTTCATTGGCTATTGTCCGACTATGCTGTGTCTGTCTATATTTATGGCATTAAAGATGTAGTGAAGATTAACTATTGAGTTTGTTGAAATAAGGTCCAAAAATAAGGAATATTTAGAACTAGGCCTTGGTACAGGTTCCTTATAAACAGCGTGATTGCACAAGGAGGTTACCTGCCTCTCCATCATCCATTTGATATCCCATTTCTTTCACTTCAGTATTTAGAACACGTAGCAGGAAACAAAAGGAACATATTGCCAATGGTTGTTGTAATATTGGTGTTTTCGAAGTGTAAAATTCCACCTCTCCACAAGAAGCTAGATTTTGATTGCATTGCTGAATTTTAATTCGTGGTAATCGTCAGATTTTCTATGATTATATTGAGACTATCATATATGAATGAAGATTAACTCTAGATAAACTCCCAATTACATTGTATAAAAACCTTTTTGGCTTGTCACAAGATTTATCACGGTCATTTTTCAACGGAATGCTTTTTAGCTACCTTAAATTGCTGTGTAACCAGCTTGGAGCTCAATCTATTGTATCTTAGATCTACTTCAGATTCGAAGAAATAAAGCCACTATCGTCCTATGTGTTGAAAGTGCAATGAGATAACTTGAGCTGGCTATTTGCAAGCTGAGAGAGGCTAAATTGTGTTTTATAGTACAATACATGGTTTTGTATTTATGAGAAAGTTTTTTTGGCACAGTACTGAGAATTTCTTAACTTTTCATGATTCCAGTATCGAAACTTTTTTAACACCTTCTTTAACACCTAATTTTTTGAGTTCCAATGTCTTGCACATGCGTATTAGAGGAAAATGAAAAGCTCCATGCAGCTGTGATTTCTAAAAATTTTAACAAGGGAGGCTCTAGACACAACCACGCCCATAGTTTGGGTGTAGCCCAGCTACAACACGCATATATTTTCAAAGATGGAAACATGATAATTTAGTTCAGTACTGATATAGTATAATCAACAATAAGAGATGTGTCAATAACCATATAGCAGTGCACAATTGATCATAACACCTTGGAAGCAAAGCCAGTAAACTCTGTAAAGTTAAGCCAATGCAAGAATTCTAGGGGGGCTAAGCCCCCAAAATGAGCAGAAATTTTAACAAGGGGGCTCAGCCACCCTGAGCCCCCCTAGAAATCACCCTTGGCTCCATGTACTCCTGAAGTATGGCCCATCGTAGTAAGTAGGCCTAGTAGTAGTTAAATTGTTAGAGCAAGCAATTAACATCCATAGCATTTTTTATACAGATAGGTCGTATTTTGAGCAACACTTGTACACTTATAAACTTTCTTAGGTTTCAAAAATCCAGTGCTAAACTTTCTTAACTTTATGAGCAGTCGAGTACTGCTTTTTTTATAAACCACTTTCATGTAGATTAAAAACGTGTAATGAACGTCAGACATTTATCAAGCGCTACAGGCACCCCCCCCCCCAATCAGAATGTTCTCGCGCCTACTGTTCTTATAGCTTTGACATTCTCAACTTCCTATATAGTATTTTCTCGAGATTTCCCTCTTCTACAAGCTATTACGTACTTGAATCATTGGCGTTTGCGCCACCTCTCATTGTAGTCTGTTTCTCTTGCCTTTGCATTGTGTTCAGGGGTGGCGTCAGGGGAGAGCTGGGTGGCTATGGCCCCCGTCGGAACACGCTAGCCCTCCATTAGCAGGTGAAAAGCTATTTTTTCGAAGATTTTTGGCATTTATAGTACCATGAAAACCATATTTTAGCCCCCCTCATCGGAAGAACCAGCCTCCGTCGGAAAATTTCTTACGCCATCCCTGATTTTGTTTTGAAGTTTCCCGTCTCAGGTCCAAAAAACTGTTTGTCGATTTGAAAAAGCAGCTAAAAACTTCCAGCCGCGATGTTTGCGCGCCTTTTTTTGTAAGGATACAGTCTGTAAGAATTAAGACTCAAATTAGTTGAAGTTTAGATTAACGTAGGAAAAGATTTCTGTTCATTTTGGTTCGTTCTCGATCAAATCTTATAGTGTAGTTATCGAATCTTTTTTGCTGTCTTCTCTTGTTGTTTTATAATGAACTAGCCCATTATTACTGATAAAGGCATAGGTGTAGGAGGACTTTAAAATTTAGGGGGGCTGTAACCTGTAACATGTAGGGGGGCTGTAACATTTAGGGGGCTGCCCGAATGAGTAAGACGATCTGGCGAGCAGTGAGAAAAGTTGCCCGAATGTCATCTTGTTCTTTCAGGAAAATTGCCCGAATGTAGCAGACCCCTACCCAACTAAGGGGGCTGTAGCTCCCATTGCCACCCCTTCTCCTACGCTTATGGATATAGGAATGGCTGATTTTTGCTGAGCTTCAATGTTCTTAACTTTTTCTGATTTTCAGCCTATGATTGTTTCTTAAGTATTCTTAAGTACCAAAAGTGTAATATCACCTTGACATCAATGGAGCAAATTCAGATCTTTGTTGATGTCTTACTTCATTATAAATCACGAAAAAACTAAATAGAGTAATAAATATTATACCGATAGTGCAAAAGGTAATCTAGAAGCAGTATTATAACTCGAATATACAAAAGTTCTAAGTCTTTATGAAGTTTGAATCTTGCATTATTCTTAAATTGTTCTTGCATTTCAGCAATTCTGAACCTCAATAGTCTTTTTAACTATATTATAGTTTAAAAAATAGAACATTCAGGCAAATGTACCCCACGAATTTTAAGAATAATGGTAGCCTTACATTTATGTACTGTTGTTGTAGAATTGTGGTATATGGTATAGTTTGTGAGGAGTAGTACCTGTGTACCTTTGTCAGCTGCACATTCTCGTTATCCATGATAGTCAACCTGCTGGGAGCAGATGACATACAATGATGATGATGGTGTTGTAGAATTATTAAGGTTCAGCAAAAACTTAGGTATTCTGTTGAAAATAGTGTGTACCTGAGATTTATGTCCTGTTAAAGTTCCATTAGTGCACGTTTCTCCGTATCAGAAAGTGTTATTCGTACCCAGCTACCCATTACTGAATCTTTTTTAACTTTTCGCGATTTCAGTATCAAAGTTTTCTTAGAGATTTTCTTGAAAAACATTCACGAGCTCCAATGCATTGTGCAAGCACATTAATATAAAGTGAAGAAGCTCCATGAACAGTTGAAGAAGTGAAAAGTCTTAGTAAATTGCTGAAGTTAAACTATTAGAGAGCAGTCAACATAGCATATATATCACTTTATACACATATTTTTGAAGGCATATTCACTTATAAACTTTAGAGCAGTCGTGGCCTAGCTGTAATGCACTCGAATAAGACCAACATGGCTCTGGGTGCGAGGCCCCCCGCATGCCATTGGTGATGTCAGGAAGGGCATCCTGTCCTAAATGCTCGCGCCAGAACTAAAAGTCCTCTCAGAGGCACTCTCCAAGCCCCAAGGAATTGGGGGAAACGGAGGTACAATCGAGAGAGAATTCGCTTATAAACCTCCCTAGGTCTCAAAAACCAGTAATGAACTTTCTTATCATTTTGAGCAGTCTATCGCTACTTTTTCAGAAGACACATTTTATTGTTTAAGACGTGTATTTATTTTTTATGGCACAGGCATGCATTTAGCTTTGGGGTGAGAAAAAACAGACGGCTATTATCAGTGATATCAGCCGTCTGTTTTTTCTCACCCCAAAGCCAAATGCATTAAAAACCATCATCCTTATTGATAACCTGCTTTGTATTCCTACGTTGTTACATTTTATTCTTATCTCCAGGACACCATAAATTTTTGTCGAAGAATAGGACGGACATCTTAAAAGCGTCTTGTGAATAATGTTTTTCGGAAACAGACGATGTTGAAGCACAGCATAACAATACAGAATCCCCTCTAGGTCTACCGCAAGAGTATGTTGTTTTGAGATTTCGCTCTAGGCCCGTTTTTAAGTTTCTCAAACATGGTACCTCTCACTTTCCGCTGATTTGGCATTTCTTTGGCATTTGATGCCTCGCAGCTGCTCCTGCTGCTCTTTCCTGTAAGTGCACGAGTTATAAGTAGCTGTGGAGGCGCATTTTAATACTTGCTCCGGTTCCTGGTTTGGGGAAATCGTCTTTGTGAGGCGAGATTTCCAAGAGACTTCTCTGCTAAAGAGATATATAAAGGGTGGTGATGAACTGGCTCTTTAACCTTATCGAAATCTTCTAATGAGACAGAGATGGTTCAGTCAAGCAGATAATTGCAAAATCCATCCAACACATCATTTTTAATATAACAGATTGAATGATCTTTGTTGAAGAGGGCCATCTATTTAAGACGGGTGAAACTTTAGAATCTAGCTACATTGCCTTTGACGGTACATTTTTATAGTTATTGTCATAGGCAGTGCATTTTTGGCCATATTGTTTTCTAGAATCTAGGGTGTTTGATTTATGCTGAGATATGCTGACTTGTGCTATTGTGCTTACTAATTCTTTCTGCATTGCTGACAGCTGCGGATCTTGACTACCCCCGTCTTGTCAGCAAATGTTACTGTACCATTATAATTTCATTTGCTTTTGTGGCCTACAGCTGCAGATGTTTAGCTCATCTCACCAGTGAGAAGCAGATCATTTCGTGAGAAGCTTTTTCTATCCAAAGCCTTGAATTACTAATTGTTTCCAGACGTAGGACGTTAAGCAAGACGTCAAAACTGACAGAACACAAACGTGTTTTTGTAAATATGTCCAGCGATCGAAGCGTACTGGAAGGTATGTTCCATGGTACATTTCTCATTTTCATGATTGTGGTGGCTTTGTAGCGTTCATCACTTTCAGGAAGATATTAACTCAAGATCATTTATTTTTCAACTATATGGTCAATGCATGAATCGTTTACTAAGTTGCAGAAGAGTATATTATCTAACTGAAAAACCAATAGAAGAATCAACGGACAAATGAAGAGATGTATATAAGAGGATAATTTGATTGTTGAATGTCCTACAAGTAAGTAAAGGAGCAGTTAAGTAATTATTGATGAATGTAGGAAGGAATTAATGATTAGAAGAAGAAGGAATAAGATGAACAAGCAAGTACATGAATAATTGAGAGAATAAAGACAGATTGAATGGACGCAACTCCGACTGAGTTTGCAAGCTTTTAATGATTGATCAGTTAGCTAGGAAGCTATTGCAACCAAGTTAAATATTTGGGAGCATTTTGTACATTCCATGCACCAGCGTTTTCACCAAGATAAGCCAGAATTGTGTTAGTTAGGCCAGTGGCTAAGCATACATACTTTATTGTGAAAAATGTCATCAAACTGCAAACAAGAATTCTTACATTTATCGTTTTTAGCAGGGGGAGAGGAGCTTTTCTGTGGAAGAATACGCTTTTTACATGAATAAAGTATAAAGTTTGTAGAAATATTGAGGCATTGAAGAGCCGATGAAATTTAAGAATGACCTGAGAATAGTACAAGGCAATAGCGACTGATCAAGAATTTTTGTGCACCTGCTTTTGGATCAACTTTTGCACTATCTATAAAGTAAAAAGTAAAGATAGTCCCGTATACTCTCGTACGTAGGGGAGAGCCTGTTAGAGAGGACACTTATGCTGAGCCATCTGCATGTGAGGTAGGGTGGCCAGTTCCTTTCCTCGCCGCCTTTATCTCCCCAGTGTTCCCACTGGGTACCCATTCGCTGCTGGGTGAACAGTGAGCGAGCGTTCAGTCAGGGCATCGAGTCGGGCTCGAGCTGTAGACCTTCCACATGGGAGGCATGCGCTCTAACCACTATGCTACCTCGCTCTGCACTATCTATACTGCATTTATTGATCTGTTCAGATCTTCTTTTGTTTTGTAAGGAAGTAAGAAAGATTTGAATATTTGGATTTGATTTTCAAGCTAAACAGTTTACACCTTTGACATTTAACTGCAATTTAAAAACAATCTCAGGCCCAACATCAATTATATTTAGGAGCATCAAGGCTCAATAGGAAAATGTGGCTTTCTTGTAAAAGAGAGTTTATCAAAATGTGTTTGAATTAAATATACTGTTTCAGCCCATTTGTTTATACGGGGGGTGCGGGTGGACTGTACCATATCAAACATCATTAAGTTGCTAGAACATTTTGAAATTCATCTGCAGTACCGTAATTACCTGAACTGGATTTGGGGAGGGGGGCAGGTATCAAGAAGCAATGAGACAATCGATAGTGTAGAGTACTTCTATATACAGCCTCAGTGAAGTGTTAGGGGCAATTTCCCCTTCCCTCCATTGCCTACTTGTCTGTTGGTACTGCCTGTCAGAAGTGAATCTAAGTGATAATGGCTCAGATGTCGCCAATGCTTTACATGTCCAAACGTATTGCAGGGCACACTGCACTGTATTTAATAAATTCCCTTTCTTGAGAATGAATTGGCCAATAAACTTGTCTGCTGTCATTCTTATGAGCTAGCTAATCATATCGTTTATCTTGGACATTCAAGACACCACATTGACCTGTAAGCTCCAATCACGCGTTCTTAAACTGAAAAAGATCTTGCTTTAAGGAGAATCGTAGTTTTAAAGTAGCTTAAAACTATTAGACTCAGTCATAGTAGAAAACCTCCAAGCTCCTTTTGACTCCAAAAGCTTTTGACCTGATGTTTCATTTGGTTGCACTTTACGTTTTGATGAACTTTTTGATTAGGATGTTGCAACAATGAGGTTTTTGGGAAAGAGTGATCCACTGGGTTACACGTTTTGTTTTTATAAGAAAGTGGTTTCTAACAAAGTAGTACTCAGCTGCTCAAAAAGTTAAGAAAGTTCAATACTGGATTTTCAGACCTAAGGAATTATTTAAGTATAAATGTATTTAAAATTCGATGTATCTGTGTACAAAATATTATATATGCCATGCTGGCCACCCTCTAACAGTTTAACTTTTGTTATTTCAGTTGTACATGGAAATTTCTTGCTTCCCACCAATATGTATGCCCAAAACATCGGAATCCAAAACGTTTACTAAGAAAGTCGATAGAACGTTTTGATACTGGAATCGTGAGAGAGTTAAGAAAGTTTCAGTACTGGACCTAAAAGAACTTTCTTATGAAATAGAAAACATGCACTTTAAGTTAGAATTTAACTCTCACAATTTAGACCGATTCCTCGCGTAAAAATGAGATGTACCTGGAACGTCAAGGGTTGTTGATGTTGAGGCAGAATATTGAGTTCTTTGGAAGGGGCGGTTGTCAACAATTTTGTTCCTATACAGAGGTACCTTGTTGGAAAATATACAGAACCAATGGCGAGAAATGCAATGAAATATTGTATGTGATAAAACCCTGATAAAATTTTTAGTGCAGAACTCAGCACAAGAGATGGGCCACTATTTTGTTGAAAGCAAGAGGCAAGACTAATCATAGAATGAGTAGCAACAGAGGTACAATGAATGCTCAACGCAATCTCCATCAGTATGGGCATAAAGCTCACTTTAATTATGAATATACATTTCCGATAATACACGCATTTTTATAAGCAATTTCAACTCAGGCTCAGTACTAGAAATTGCTTAGCTGGAAGGCAATTTGAGTATTCAAAATTGCTTAGCAATTGCTTAATTTTTTGTTCGTGTATTTTGAAAGTAGGTTAGAAAAAGGTAAATATAGGGCCATATAAACTGAAAACGGTTTGATAATTGGTAAGTATTTAAAGTCAACAAGTATTGAGGGCAGATAAAGCTTGCACAGGTTATTCCTGTTAATAAGATGGTGTCAGTTCACATTTCCTGTTAAGTACTGAAAATATACGTTTTCAAATTGCTCAGCAGTCTTCAACCCAGTACTAAAATTACTTAACTTTTTGCCTTGCCGAGTACTGCCTTGCTTATAAAAAAAATGCGTGTAGTTTTGTTGTGTGGTCGCAAGCAGTGCAGCATACGCTATTTTTAATTGCTGTAAATCTGCCTATTCCCACCTAAGGACGGTCTCTGTGACTCATAGGTACCTATCACTGACCTCGTTGACTCCAGTTTTAATCTCCTGTATGAAGTGATAAACCTATGTTTCAAAACAATGTTTCTATAGATCCTTCACTGGGGACTATTTTTCTTTACTTAGGAGTTCGCTGCCTTGTGGGATATCCAAACTTAATCTCTCTATTCCTCAAAGGGCTCAATCTGAGTTTAAATGGATTGATCAATCGGCATCGTCAGTTTCATCATGGTTTGCGATGTACTTTCTGTTAGATTAATCAGTGGTATCACAACTGATCAGTAGACAGAACATGCACAATTGTCGGCATTTCTATTCGAGTTTTATTTTTTCATATACAATTAAGAATATCTTATTGTGGTGTATTTTAAATGGGATATAACGTTTGTGTAATGAAAGACAAATTACTTATATTTGCTTGATGATACTGACGTTGATGATACTTAAATGAGACACCAAGGCACATTCCATTGCGAAATCTTCCTCTGGAGCGTCTCTAGCTTCATCAGACACAAGTGCAGTGTATGCAGTTCATTGAAGTTAAAGAATCAGAAGAAAAGCTCAGAGATAGAAGGTAGAAGAAAGCGTACAGTTTTGTGGAAAACAGATAGTCAACATAAATATGGTAAACCACTCCAGAAATCGCAAAAATAAAGTTGAAAAATTGCTGTTGTCTATTGTTACGCTAGCAAGCGGGTTTGCAAAGCTCCCGAATCAGCCAGCCTAGATGATGATGATGATGATGATGATGATGATGATGATGATGATGATGATGATGATGATGATGATGATGATGATGATGATGATGATGATGATGATGATGATGAT
>WIPJ01067435.1:376799-387373 GCA_018155075.1 Cassiopea andromeda
GGCAGATTTAAATGTGTGACTTAATAATGCCTGGTATTTGTTCTATATCATGCTCTGCTGAAAGGCTACGATAAGGCGTAGCCGTTACTTTGGCCTACCCTATTGTATTATATCGACTCATGCTTAGGCAAGTAAATACCAGTCTTTTATTTGAAATGAAAATCTGAGAGCAGTCAGAAAATTCCAATAATAGTGAACACTCATTAGTGTTCAGGCCTTTGTAAAGAAAGATAATTGACCTTTGTCAGTCGGAAGTTTTACACTCTCAAAATATCCACCAATTTACGTCCCTACTCATGCAGTTCAAAATTTGAATTCACTGACAACGACAACATTCTATGCATGGAGGTATGACGACAAGCAATCCAAAGGTATTAATGATCTAACGATGGCTCTGAATATAGCACCATTGCAAGTTCTGCTGCTGTCAGTTGAGCCCTTTGAGCAATCCATTAGGGACCAAAATGTTTTGGGCTTCAATAGGGGGTCATCAAAAGTAAAGTCACAACAAGGGGGGCATTAAAAATAACCTGAAGTTTTCTCAAGAGTATATCACATCAATCAAACTGTTATTTTCATAGTCTGCAACATTCTTCAGCTGTTTATAAGATATAAGTTATTTGTCACTGTCATTCTCACTATTTTTTTACAGCTTAATATAGATAATTATAGTTGGACTACATACAATACTGCTAAACTGTGAGTAATTGCTCAGGAACATGGTATTTCACATACTTGGGCAGGGGGGACATGAAAAATTTAAGTTGCAGAATGGAGGGGTCATTGGAATTAGCAAAGGGGAGAGTGAGGGGCCATTAAAAAAATTTGGTTTAGATAAAAATTTCGTCCAGCCCCCTACCCAGCATTAATGATGACTGGTCCCTTACTTTCATTTCCTTCTAAGTAGTTCTGACACTTTGGAAGTATGCTCTGGCTTACAAGAATTCTCCTTTATGGAGTGTGCTAACGTAGATTGGATCTTAACTGGATTAGGTCTATTTTTGGTATAGACAGGCCATGCGTTTGCATGGAATTTCGTAGATCCAATGAAGGGTGGGAGGGGTCATTCATTTCAACGCTGTAGGTCATCTTCAAAGGGGTCCATCGGAACTCTTCCCGGTTTCCTGCCTGGTCCAGCTCTTTTGTAGTCTTGTGTAGACACGTGATACATCCGTACCAAAAGTAAATCGGATCTAGTCTAGTCCGGACTGCATTTCCTCTTGTAGACGTGGTCTGTTTCTGTTCCTTGAGAATGCATCTCTTGTTCCAGCACGAACCAGGAGAAATTCTAGTCTTTTGACAAGTATGCTAGACCTTAGTCTGTTTGAATCCTAACGATCACTTCATTATGTGAAATTGCGTGTTGGTAGCAAGTGTCCAACAAAGAACTGGTGTACCTTTTGTCCCTTTAGAATAACTGCCATTGTCATCCCAATTTTTGGCACTGACGCCACTTTTCAATGGTTTCCTGTAGCCACTTTTCAATGGTTAATTTGTGTGCTGTTACGTCAGTATGATTTCAACATGAGTTTCTTTCTTAGGCGACGAAGAGACGGAGTTTGATGTGTTCAGTGAGTTATCCGATCCTCAGAAGTCGACTGAAGAGGTATTGCAAGAGTTCATGCAGAAGTTATCTAGCTCCTCAAAGCCTTCATCGGCCATTCGTGGCCTACTCAAGCGAATTTCTGAAGAGATCTCCAGCGACACAAGCGTGGAGTTGCATCATAACAGTGATGCTTTAGAATTCAAGCGAAAGGAAAGGAAGAGCCCTTTGAACAGCCAGCCGTGCCATATCATCGTTGAGCACGAGAGTGGGGCGGAGGGTGACAGCACAAACGATAAAAGCAACGATGTTGCGTGTGCTAGCAGTGAGAAAAGAATAAGCTCAATTTCAGGAAATAGTTCCCTGCCCACATCCCCAAATGCAACGAATTATGACTCTGGATTCAGTGAGCTGACAAAATCCCTTAGCTATACGAGGAAGGGAAACCTAACCTCATTCTTGCCAGATGAATCAACCAAGCATAATATGGAAAAGAGATTGAGAGAAGCTTTCGAGAAAACAAGGAATGGGTTTGATAGTGAGACAAGTACTGATTGGAGCCCATGTTCAACCTTGTCGAACAGTGATTTGGCACTCAAAAGTGCGTCTGGCCTAAAGCATTCACCATTTCAGCGCGTTACACCGAGGAGGAGGAGCACTGGAATGACGAGTTCAAAGCCAGTGTTCAGATTCCAGCCAAGGAACACTAATAGTTGTCCAAATTTTGAGAGAAGAAGTTCAAGTTACATGTTGGACCCCCTTAAACGATACACGAAAGCTGAAGTCGATGCAATACGCAAGTTCCTCTCACTTACAAGTGTCTATTTTGGATGCCAAGGAACCCTCCCAGGCGAAATTAGGAGTGATAATTATGAAGAGGTATTGCACTTATGAATTATCACAATTTGAATTTTATGCTATTTGTTTTTGTTGCATCATTAGCATTATTACTGTTTCCATCACAAGCAGTATCATAGTTATCACAGTCTTCTTTTTCTTCTCCCATTGTCATCACTGAAGGTTTTCACCCAGGTGATGCAATTGTTATTTCTGGGCATGCGCAGTTGGTTTCCAGGGGTGCAACCATCAGAGGAGCTTGTCTTCAGTGCGTTTTACGAGTACCGATTTATTTTTGATTCCAGAAGGACTCTTAGATGAGGCGTCAATTGGGTAAGGCTCCATATGTGCTGGAACTCCTTACCTTCTCTCAAACGCCCTTGTTAGTATCTCTGCCACTCTTTTTCGTAGAGAGAAACGTTTGGGACTCCACCCACCTTGAGAAGATGCACTCTCTTCTGCTAGTCTTTGTCACCATCGTCATCATCTTCTTTATCATTATCATAGCCACCACCATCAACACCATCTTCCTCCTCATAGAATTTCGTCACCTATACCCTTTTTTCACCTCTGTCCTATGAACTGTGTATTCCATGTTGGTCCTGCGCCTAACACTATAACTATTCCCTATATTGTTAATATTCATGTCTTCATTTCCACATATCATAATAATAATCTTCATGGGGCTTAGCCTTCAGTTACATAGTGCTAAACAGAAGTCTACGCATTTTTTAGTTCTCAAGTTTATCTGTTATCGAGAGTTCACCTATAATCTGAAGGTCCCTGATTTGAACAGGAACTGATTGTATTTTCTCTTTATTTTTCTACAGCATTTTAAAATCTGATTTAGACTTCGTGTGTTCTCTTTGCATTACGGCTCACAGCACGAGCTTAACTACAGCCTTTTTGAAATCTATGAGATAAGCTATTGTATATGAAGCTGATCTGTGCAGTAATCCAAGGATTGGCTGTGTTCTTCGAAGGAGTGTTAGCTAGAATGGTTTATCTTAGTTGTTAGGAGACGGAGTTATCATATAATGATTGTCTATGTAAAAGAAAATTATGGTTGTGATTGCGTATCATAATACCATTAGAAGTCCTTTTGTTTCCAAAGTTATTATAGCTATTTAAAGTGTCCTGCGGAAATAACTTTTTAATGTTGCACTAAGAGGTTTTGAAAAGAAGAGAGATCTTTGTCTAGATCAGGGGAGTCAAACTCAAACTCACAGTGGGCCAAAAGTAAGCAGTGAAGTAAGTCACGGGCCAGCAATTGAAAAATTAACTGCAACTGATATGTAACTTTTATCCTTTTCATACGGAAAAAAGCTTTAATTTTGCTTAAACACAAGATCTGGAACAACCAAATCTCAAATCCTGATATTAAGAACACATGAGAAATTACGTTAAGTTTGAAATAAAAGATATGGTAAAAACTGCGGGCCAGCTCTAATGCACATTTGATAGATCTCGCGGGCCAACTTTGGCCCGCGGGCCTGGGTTTGACTTATGTGGTCTAGATGGATCGAGGATAGCGAGCATATTCTTTTAGGGACAATTAATCCGAAACTAGTTTGTAGGGTTCCAAGCTAAGACCCCTTCCAAGACACAATCTTGTTTTGCAAGCCAGTAGTATGCTTCTATTTCTTCTTTGAGTGGCTGTTGTGCTTTTCAATTTGTCACAAGAGAACTGAGAGACAGAGACAGACAGACAGACAGACAGACAGACAGACAGACAGACAGACAGACAGAGAGAGAGAGAGAGAGAGAGAGGGAGGGAGGGGGGTCAGACGGGACTACAAAAGACCATATTTTCTCTCTAATGCTCTGCTTATCTTTGTTTATAATAACCCTTACCGTTTCGTACCATAGTGCTGGGGTGGATGACATCAGGACTGCTTTTATACGTATGGTTTTTAGTGTGAAGGAAGCCACCCTTTCTATAGTAGCACATAAAGGAAAAGAGAGACAGACTGCTAAGGAACTTCACTGGCAAAGTTAATTTCCTCCCTGGTTTGCCTGAAGGCTACATTTTAAACCATTCAATAGTATCAAAACACATATAGATGTCATAATGCTCGGGGAGTTTAAAAAACGATGTGATTTACGACTACTTAAACTTGGCTACCACCAAAATACGGTGAATGATGTTATTTTTCTTTCTTTCAGCTTGTGCAGCGAGGTGACACTGAAGTCATAATCGACCTTTTAAAGCTGCAAAGAGCCGACTTGGAGAAGCAACGGCGTAAACAAGATGAACTATTCAACCAACTCGGCGACATGCTATTAAAATTAGTGACACTAAAAGAGGAACATTTGGTTTCGACACAGAAACAAACCAAGGCACTGACTCTGCTGAAACGGCAGCTTGATTTGCAAAAAAAGGAGCAACAACGTGCACAGGAAGCAATAAGGAAGCAAGTAAACTCTCTTGGAGAGCGACTCTCTCTAGATATGACTGAGCAAGCTAGGCAATACAGTACTTCTTCACCTATACTTAGTCCTGTTCATGAAAAACATACAGGACAGATCGTTTGGAGGATTACAGGGATAACGAGAAAAGTTACTCGAATTCACGCGGGATCGTCAGATAATATAACAATAAGCGAAGCGTTCTATAGCGGCCCTTATGGATACAAAATGGCTGCTTGGGTGTATCTAAATGGACGAGCTGATTTCCAAGGCAAAGGTATTTCTGTTTACGTTTGTCCTTTGTGTGGAGAATATGATGCCATCTTGCCTTGGCCAATAAAGCCTATATATACTTTTACGCTGATTGACCAGAACCCGGATCCAAGCAAAAAGCGCAACCACGTTAAAGTTCGCAACATTGTCGAAGTATCGAAAAAGGGAGATACGGCTTTGGCTGGTAAAGGAGGTATTCCACGGCCAAAACAAGGCAATAAATCATTCATAATTGGATTTGATGATTTCATAACACAGGCAGAACTCGCAAGCAGCAAGTATATTGTGGAAGACACCATGTTTCTAAAAGTTAAAGCAGAAATCAATTAAGTTCAGTTTAAAATTGCAGTTTATTGTTGTTTTATCTGTAGTGTACAACTTTGGCATTTCATTTTTATCTGCAGTTTACGTTTAATCGTCATGTTTACTGATATTCGTTTGTGAGCAAAACCTCTAACTTTGCCCTGCTAGGGATTTGCGGCACATTAAAATCTTTACCCTAAGGACCGGTCATTATTTATTGCATTACCAGGGTTGGGACCGAAGATAAAATGATTAGGTAAAGAAAATTTCTTGGTAAGCAAAGGTGTAATGGTGTTTTTGTTGATAGAACTGATACTGAATTGAGAGAGTGGCCAAGCGGTCCAGCAAGTTCTATTAGCTTAACTGAAGTTAAACATGGCTGTGTACGGTCACAAACTGGACATTAAACTAAGGGTCCCATGCCTGGATGCGGCGTGCATAGTAGACCTAAATTAGCTGAATAAGCTAGGTATAACAGCCTACTCAAAATATAGTAAGCAACAACAACAACAACAACAAGAGATCTCTCAGAAGGATTTTGATTTGTACAAAGAAATGATTCTTTTTTTGAATGATTCAGTTTTTGAGTTGAATGTTCACAAATGGTTGTTTGTTCTGTTGTTTCTGCTACGCTGTTTTTCATCTAGGCCATTTTTCGTAAATACATAAAAGGCTAGGTAACAAGAAACTGGACAAAGCAAAGAGGTGGGTTAAGATGTCAAATGCTGCTTTAAAGTATATATAGTCCTGGCCAAAGACATTTCTTTTGACAGATTTTTCTTCTTTGAAGTCATGACGATCATTCAAGTCTTTCTCAGAGGGTTGGATACGCTAACATTTGACCCTTTAAAAAGTTAGGTATTTAGTTTTTGAATACTCTAGAAACATGAGTAGGAAGACTTCTGTAATCATAACCCAACTATCTTCGGTACCCCCTTTATAAATAATGGCCCGTCCATTACACGACTTTCATAATCTTTGTAGAGGACTGTTTGAGGTGTTCAAGCGTGTAAGCGAACACTTCTGGTTACAGTTTTTCTATAGTCTCTCATTGCAAGCTCTCTCTCGTCTTTGGTAATACTTGTGGACATGTCTTATTTTGTCTTTTGAAGGCTGCATCATCCATGGATGAGCAATGATATCCTAGCTCCTTCTGCCACGACTTAGAAACAGCAGAAATTTATTCTATCCCGATGTATTTGTTTATCGCATGTTTTACATCAGAATATAGACAGCTAATATGTACTCCCACAAGTACTGATAATAGGCCCTATCCTGTTTTGATGTACCAATGGTACACTTTTAGTTTCCTGCGGCTCAAAGTGCCTCTTTTCCGAAGCCTGTTGGATGAGAGATATTGAAGATTATTTTCCCTCGATATTGATACCGGAATGAAGTCGAAGTATCCTATAGATGTGTGAGCAGCATTGATTACTTGTGGAAAGGCCAGTTTAGAGAGCTTAGCCATCTTTAATTCCACATAGCTATGTTGCAAATGTTACTAATTCCAAGAGCCTTAGCTCAAACGTAATCGTGTTTCGAAGAAAGCAGTGTAAGTGTAGTTATATGAATCTGTTGTTCATAGTATTCCTATTGTACAATTGTAAATTTCTAATGTATTTTTTATGAGAATTTTACGATCATTCGGCGTTTCTTTTTGAGAATGGAGATCTTATCGCTGTTGTTTTAGGGAGAGGGATACTAAGCTACGTACCAGTGATATGCCGAGACACCTTCTGTTGGGGGGGGGGCGCTCTGACAAATTGACCAACTATTGTTAAAATACTGTGGCCAACCCTCTTGCTGCCTGGCAAACTTTTGACCAAATTTCTTGCAAATTTGAAAATATTGGGGGAGGGGCGACACCCCCATCGGCACATCCCTGCTACGTACACTTTATAAACATTGCAGTTTACACCTGCCTCACAGTAACCTGGTGGATAGGCTTTATTAGCTTTTTAGGAAAGTGTTTTAGAGAATGTCAGTTGTGCATGATCCATCCAAGGCCTTATAGAGATTTCAGGGGTTGTAGTGCAAAAGAGAAATACGAAGCTCATTGCAAGTGAAGTGATCAGAAAAATAGAGGTTCTTGGTATAAGCCCTAGAAAAGCATTGCTTGTCTTGCTTCATGAGGTCCCGCAGAGTCTAGGATCCTGAAGTACACCCCCTGCCAGGAGGCTCCCTGCGAGTGAGGCGAGCAGGCAATTTTCAGGGTCTAGAAATTAGCTATGGAAAAGTACTGCTGGTTTACTTCATAAAGCCACCCAGACCTCGAAGCATTGGGTCTTATGAAACCCCTTGGACCTTGAGGCCCTGGAGCAATTTGTCCCCCTCTCGGCGGCCCTGCCCCCCTGCTTCCCCTCTCTGCTTATGCTTCTACTCAAAAATCTTCATACATTCAGATGTGGTTAATTATGCAAAAAGTGCGTCCACCAGATAGTTGCTTTAGATTGTTTATCTACACTTAATAAATGTGATCCGCGTCTATTCGCGGTAAAGCTAAAATATTTGACTTTTTTTGTACCTGAGACTTATCTCCCGTTTGGATGTTGCCAGCTATATTCATAAATCATGATCGATTCTGTGAAGCCGGTGATAGGCCTACTTTCGCAGGAAATTTCAAGGAAAGTAATACCAGAAAACATTGATGGAGGATCCTATATTTCTGCTGCATATGTGAAGTACATAGAAGAAGCCGGGGCAGATGTATTGCCAATTCAAATTGATTGGGATGACCACAAAATATGTACGATATTCAAGTCGATTAATGGCGTGTTGATACCAGGAGGTGGGGCAAACTTAGAAGATTCAAAGTTCATGCGAAATGTGAGGTTGATATTCAAGCTAGCTGAAGATGCAAATGATGCTGGAGACTACTTTCCTATTTGGGGAACTTGTTTAGGACTGGAAGCGATGCTTGTCATGCACGGAGGAGCCTCGTTGCTAAGTGATGCTGACGCTATTGACCTAGCAATGCCAACTAAGCTATTGAATGGGGCTAGACAGAGCAGAATCTTCTCGGCAGCAAGCTACGACCTATTGCATTTACTAGCAACATTGCCAGTGAAATATCATTTTCATAGAAAATGTGTCTACAAAGATACTTTTCTTCAATCACAAGAACTGACAGAAAAATATACGGTTGTTTCTTTTGATGAAGATAGACAAAAGAGAGTTTTTGTTTCCACATTGGAAGGCAAGTTTTTCGCAACTGTAGTCTACTCTCTACCAATTAGGCCTTGTTTGAAGCACTGGAGGGATAAGGTGGGAAAGAACTGCTCACCCTACCCTAACTACCGATGGTCCAGGTCATTTTGCCTTTCACCACACTAGCATTGTTGAAGGATCTTTTTCCACGCAAATAGGCGATGTGTCTCCCTAGATGCATTGCCCTACCAGCACAATTTGCTGTCTGCTTATCTACGTCTTTTGTCATCTAAGTTGAACTAGTTGTTATAAGTGGTGTCTTTTTCCTTTGCTTTGGTCTAGAGTATTCAAAGTTAAACTAGTTTTTAAGTAATCCACCTTTTCGACGCAAAGTCCACGTGTTACATGGGGTCACATGACCTTTAAAATAGCGCGCTATGATTGGTTAAGGTCCTATCTTTGTAAATAGAAGCGCGAAAACTTGGACAAGTCTTTTGCTGTTTGCTGCGAATGTGCAGAAACCTTTCTATTAGTTTGAAAACTAGAAAAGTTCGGTGATGTTAACTCTAGGAAGACATAGACAAAATAGACGTTTATGATTTGCGGATGTTCCTGCTATCAAGAGTGCAGAATTGGAGGTCAAGCTGGTGAAGACTTTCATCAATTTAGGCCGCGAAGGTAGTGTTGACTTTCACGAAAATCCTGTTCTTCATTGTATGAGCGTTTTATCGCCTGTAGTCGTTGTGGTATTGCTTGCCTTAACAGCGTTTCATCATTTTAAGTAGTTGTAGTTCTTTCCCACAGACACCAGTCCAAGTTTTCGCGTCTTCGTTTGCAAAAATAAAAGCTTATCCAATCACAGCAGATTATTTGAAGGTCATGTGACCACTACTAGCACCTGGGTTTTGCGTCGAAAGGTGGATTGGATTTCGCTATGTATATTTGTTTTCTGAACAAGCTCTCTGTAGGTAGCGTTTTCCTTTCCGAAAGATCCAAGCTACTTTCATAAATCAGCAATGGACAAATCAATCACCTATTCTTCTCATTTTTAGATTGATACTCCTTCAATAACTTTGATACCATTTAAATGTGGTGTCCCTTTTGTTACTAGGTAAACATTACCCATTTTACGGAGTACAGTGGCACCCAGAGAAAGTCAAGCATGAAACCATACCTGGACTAAATGTTCCGAAATGCGCAGAAGCCATGAGATTGTCGACCTATGTAGGCAAGTTTTTCGTGAATGAGGCAAGGAAAAATCACCACACCTTTTCATCAAAAGAAATGAAGGAAAAATATCTCATTAAGAACTACCATCCAGTTTACACAGGTGATCTAGGACGCATTCAATACTCGTATATTTTCAAGTAATTTCGCACTATACAGACATTGCTAAATCTGCAAAATGAAGTATAGTTGGAAGCTCTTACTGTAATATTTAAGTAATTGCTTTTTCAATATAGAAAAACTGTAATATTTGCCATCGTAGATATCTGCAAAATGGTAGAAAACTTACCAATAAGTGAATCAAAATTCTCTAACGATTTCCTGACTTCTCCCTGACTGATAGTCAAATACTCCCACTTTTTCTCTGACTATGATTTCACATATTTACAAAAAGAAGTAAAGGGAATGGAGCCTAATAGATACGTAATCCACATATACTTCCTATTTCACAACGCAAAGTAATAAAGTTCACATTTACTGACTACAAATGGAGCAACGACTTTGCGAGCAACCATGCCGATAGTTACGCTGACTAAATAAGTTGTTTTCCCTGACTTGGAAAAAACATATAGAAATTTCCCTGACTATTCCAGATTTTCTGACTTTTCATAAAAATAGACTGTTTTCCAGGTTCAGCATTAACCATGTTATTCGTCCTACAAGTAAAAATGTTATGTTCTACGTAGTTTCTGCTTTGGGTTTGTGACGCAACACTATAATGAGGGTATTGGGAAGTGGTATGGGCGCTAGTCTTAGCCCCAAACTCGTTAGTGTTATATCCGCTTTATTCGTTGTATAAGTACGTATGCCACGTGTAGCAGAGAGGAGAGAGAGA
>WIPJ01067435.1:450317-462404 GCA_018155075.1 Cassiopea andromeda
TTTATTTTGCGGTGGGGAAGTTGTAAACAAGCAATTTCAATGAAAAATATGAAGGTCTTGCTAATAGTAAATCTGTGGGGCATTTTCTATAATTCCCAAGGCTTTTTGGGGAAAATTAAATCCCAAGAAAATTCCAACAAGCCTAAAAACTTCCCAAGATCTTGGGATAAAATCCCAAGTCTGGCAACCCTGAGTAATATTTTCTTATAAACTCAAGTCAAAAAAAGCCAAAGTCCTTTCCCATGCCCAATGGTGCATAGGGCGGCGCCTATCTCCGTTTCTATAGCCCTAGGCCACGCGTCTGCGAATGCAGTGAAAGCTACAGCGGGGGGCTGGTCCACTGGTAGATCCGCGAGTTTAACTTCCCACTCCATTCTCATATGTCGAGCACCAGATGAGAAGGCAGTGGTACCATTTTAAAAGTCTTTGGTATGACTCAGCCGGGGCTCGGGCCCACGACCTACCGGTTGTGAGGCAGACGCTCTACCACTGGGTCATCACTCCGGTTTCTTATAAACTAAATTCTTATAAATAAAAGCGTGTAATGCAGACAGGTTATTTCTCATTGCCATCAGACTATTGGACAGATCCATAAACCATATAGGTTGCCATATAAAATAGCATTAAAAGATGCTAAGAAGCATTTACTTTTGAACAAGGCAGAGATAAAGTATGATGGGCCAATACATTTGATTCATGGTATGAATGATGATACTGTTCCTTATTCATATTCTCTGAAATTTTGTGAGAAATTGAGATCAAAATGTGCATAGACAATATCACGTGGTCAAACACAGCTCCTTTCCTACTTATTAGGGCGCCATCTCTGCACCCGGAAGCGTAATACAGAACTGACAGTCGTGGTTAAAGGCTGGCAAGCTCTACGTTCATGAATAATTGTTTAGTAACATATCGTGCAAGTTGAGCAATAGTATATGTATTAGATAGAGGCAAATTCATTGAAATGTGATTGATTTGTCATACACATCTATAAATATTACATACATTTATCAAACCTAAATTTCTATGATTTCACTAAATTGGCATAATTCATATCATTATTCACATCATTATTGTAAAATTTAAATAGATTTTTAAAGAAAAATTTAAGCTAGTTTGAGAGTGCAAGTGTAACTTCGATCAATCAAAGTAGAGTAAAATAGCCAAAAAAAGGACTTTTCCATTTTGGAAGAAAATAACTATTTCTTGGTGGCAAAAGCTTGATTTACCCAAAAATCTCAGCGGTATCTAATCAATAAATTGCTTTAAATCTATCACAAATCTGTGTCTTTGTAAAGTCGTACTTTAAACAGTTGTAGAAACAAATAGTACTTTTAGCTAATGGTTTGTTTAAATTATCACGTTCTCATTCCAAACTATTGGACATGCTTTTACGGGTGTGAATAATTGTGTTTATGCATGGAAATGCGGGTGTAGAGTCGTCATGGTTGAGTTCATTTACTCAATAACTTTGATTGGGTACTAGAAATGGTTTTACAAGACTACGGAGAATGTTCTACTCTTTTATAGACTTTTGCGTAATGCTAAGATCTTGAAAAAAATTTTTCTGGATCTTTTGCGCTCACTGTTTTTCCCTGCAACTTTTTTGAGCAAAATTTTGATGCTTGTTTGCTAATCTTTGCTAACTTTTCTGGTTGGTGAGGCAGATATCTCTGCAAGAGCTAATAAAATGTTGTTTGGATGGTTTGTGGCTAGAAGAAGTTTACTTTGATGCTCTTCCATGTTCTTTTAGCACGTTGTTTTTGATTGGTTGCCTTTCATTGAAGCTACCAACATTATTTTCACTATCATCATAATCATCGTCATCAGATTCTGACTCTGAGTCAGTGACAAACTCCAGTGTTGCTTGAACTGGGAAGTCTTTAAGAAGCCTTTCCCCTTCTGCATACATATAATCGTATGGCTTCTTTGGCCACACTAATCTGAAACAAAAAATAAAAGTGGATTAATTTTCGGACTTCTAATTTCATAGGAGTGAGCATGTGAGGGTATTTTTGCCGTTATTTATGAGATTCAGAGCAGCCAAGTGTTGACAATTTCTACCTACTGTGAAAATTTGTGTCGTTGCTTTTTGAGAAACTAATAAGGACTTTGTTTTTTGAGAAATTTATTGTAGTGGTTCGCAAAGAAACTGCATTGTTGAATAGGCTAGGTTTATCTTTTTAGTTATCATAGAAATTCATTGCTTTGTACGCACTGTTTGCCTTTCTCACTCATTGAACTATATATAGTTCAATGTTCTCACCATAGTTGCGCCTTCACAATTTCAGCAAATTCGCCGCACAGGCGGCATTCAATATGGCGCCTTATTATATTAGCGTTTACAGCATCCATTCAAAATCAGGTCAGCTTTTAAAATGACATTATCACCAGTATATCATTAGCATTAAAAATCCAAAATAAAATGGATGACGTAAGCATTTAGGCCCTTATGGATAATTTTTTCATGCCCGTTTTCGCAGTGTTTAAACTATCATTTAGTAGCACGAGTGTTTCTTAGACGTAGTCCTACAAGCGAAGCAATAGCATCGTCTTATCTCTGGTCTCCAAATTGACTTATCTGAGATGCAATAAAAAAAGGCACACGTTTTTTTAAAAGAAAAAAGGTTATAAGAAAATGAGGCTCAAATGCTCAAAATCTTAAGAAAATCCTAAGAAAACCACAAGACTCAATTTCCAACATTTAGTGTTTTTATTAACCAAAAATCGATACTTTGTCATTATTGCATTCAAAATGTTAAAGATGGAATTCAAATTCATGTATACAATATTAACAACGAATGTTGAACCCATTCTAGACAGTTTATTTCAGTAAAAGTTAAGAAAAATTTAAGAAAATCTCAGGCTCAATTTCGGGAATAGTTAAGAAAATTGAGGCTCAGGCAAAATGATGGGTGTAAACATAAAACTTACTTGACTGGATGTTGAAACTGAGGAGGAGACTGGATTGGAGTACCAAAAACGTTGAATGACGTGAAACTTGAGCACCTTTCTGAATTGCTTTGAATTTGTCTTTTTTCATCTTCCTCTTCGGCCCACGGTCTCCATAACCCTCTTCTTCGATGCCTAAAAGAATCATAGCATGGTCCTTGTTACTATAATGTTTTTGTGTATTAACTTCACAGCTTTCGGTACTCGCACTACGAACAAATTACGTTCCTAGTACAGCATTTTTCCGTTTTGTACGAGTTGTAAATCAGAAAGTATCTCAATTTTTTCATTCATTTACTACTTTTTCATAACTATTAGGGTGGTGATAGTATAAAAGGATTTTTGAAAAAAGGATCAATGCACCGTAACTATTTAGGCACTACTGTAATGATAGGCACTCTAATAAATTATCATAAATCATCGTAGCTATTTAGACCGCTACTGTAATGATAGGCACTCTAATAAATTATCATAAATTATCATAGCCATTTAGACCGCTACTGTAATGATAGGCACTATAATAAATTATCATAAATCATCATAGCTATTTAGACCGCTACTAAAATGGTAGGCACTCTAATAAACTACCATAAATTATCGTTGTGATTTTTTCATACAGGGACATGATTTCAATAAATTTTGGTGGTGTCAGAAGTTGCCCTGCGAACATTTCTTGTCTGTAACCCTTTTTTCTTTAGTAACAGTAGTTAAACAATGATCCTGGTTCCAGTAAGTTGCCCTACAGAAATACCTTGTACTGCCGTTTTTCCCCTGCGAAGTGGCAAATTTTCAAGGTTGACGGGGTGACTCAACCTCCGATACCCCGTCTGTGATTTCAACTATTTCTCTGAATATTTCTTCAAATGTAAAATATTATCAAACATAATGTCTTCCTGATTTTGATTGAAATTCTTACCTTTGTCTTTGCAGTTGGAAGTGGTAACCACCGTTCTCACGTTCGTGTCTCCGTTGTTGGATATATCTTGATCGCTTGTTGCAGTTCTCTAACACATGCCTTAGGCACCAGAAGCATGTCTGTTTGAGAAGATAATAAACTGGATATTATTTAATGGTAGGGACAGTATTTTGTGTAAATGCTGAATTTATATGTAATATAACATCAAAATTTATTCAACTACTAAGTAATCTGTTCATTATTGTTTGCTGTATGTAGCTCTCTTCTTTACAGTTTCTGTACCCTTTCATAATCATGACGTTCATTTCCAGCAAGGATTGAGCTGTTGATTATCTAGACTTGAATCTGTATGGATGTTGTTCTCAAATGGAACCCAAAATAATGAATATGTTTAGTCTTATTATTCCAAATATATTTCTAATGTTATGTATTGATTCTTCATACCGATTTGTCAGTAAATAGCGCCATCTCTGGATTTTCTCCAAACTTCATGATTTAACCCAATTGTCTCCCTTTTTAGGATGTTGCTTCTGACAATTGTTGGTGAATTTTTCTTACTCCGATCTCAAAACGTTTAGTATCGTATCTAGTAGTAGTGAAACCTTACAACTCGCTCAATGAATTGCGTTTTCAAACAACACACCACCTCTGAAACCATCCCATTTATAACCGGTTCGGTTCCTTAATGTTCAATCGTTACTTGCACGTACACAATGCTTGTTGAGAAATTAGGAAAACAGAGGTGTGAAGGCTGATTGAACATATTCTATCGCAACTTGATACCTGCTGCATAAGGTGTGAACATTGGCGCCAGGATTTCGAAATATATCACAACTTGAGACACGAATAAGAAAGGAGTACGCTTACGTTGTGTTGTCTTTTCTATTTATGAGAAAAATCGTATATCTTACTGATATTGTCTGGCTGGAACGTACAAGGGGATGAGACAAAGTCTATGTTGGATTTAACGGATTTTTTATATTTGGTGAAATACTGCATCAAATGCCTTGTGGGCTTTGAAAATTCAGGCGTGTGGCTGCACATGCCTCCATTTGTTTAACAGTTAGTTAAGAGTGCAGAGCTTTGCATTTCATTGGTTCTTTGTAATCACGTGTTGGATTTTGATAATCACTTGCTGGTTGAGAATGTCGCTAAATATTCATATGAATAAATCAATTCTGTTTCATAGCGTATCTTGTGTTTTTTGGTTCATTTCATTTCTCATTTTGTATATCAAAAACACTTTATTTACTAAGAAGGACGTTTATAAGAGAGTAAGCGTTTAAGTACTTAAAATTCTATTCATCTGTGTACAAAATTTCATGTATGTGATGTTGGCTACCCTCCAACAGTTTACCGTCCATTATTTACAGAGATTTATCATCATTTCAATTGTACATGGCACTTTTTCACTTTTCATTAATGTGCACGCGCAAAACACTGGAACTCAGAAGTGTTTATGAAGAAAGTCGTAAGAAAATTTAGATACTGGAATCGTGAAAAAGTTAAGAAAGTTTCAGTACTGGGGAAAAAAAACTTTCTTATGAAAAAGAAAAGTTATATCTGTTTTTTTTGGGGGGGAGGGCATGTTAAAATCGTATCTTACAATTTACAAAATATGCATAACGTATTATTACCAAAAACATCAACTAACAATACATAAGAACAAATCATAGGAGCTACTTCTTTTGTGATCAACCTAGTACTCGAACGAGTTTCTATACATATAAACGAGTTTCTTATAAACGAGTTTCTTATAAAATAAGTCTACAAACATTTTGTTTACTGTTGCTTCAAATGTACATACACCTTTTTATACTGCTCTTTAATTTGTATGCGCAGAATATCAGAGCTTAAAAGTGTTTGCTAAAAAAGTATTGCAAAGTGTTAGCACGCAATGTAGTTATGTGAGCAAGGGGCTCTTCCTCTTCATAGGCCTGTAAATTGACGTACAGTAGAATAGCGAATACTCCAGATCTATGATCGCATGACTGATTGTATGCCGTTGTTTTTTTAAAGCACATTGATACCACCTGTACTTTGGCACCTATGATTTCCTTGTGTCCGGTCTTGCCCTGTAACGTGGCTGG
Source organism: Cassiopea andromeda (assembly GCA_018155075.1). Lineage (NCBI taxonomy): Eukaryota > Metazoa > Cnidaria > Scyphozoa > Rhizostomeae > Cassiopeidae > Cassiopea > Cassiopea andromeda. The sequence goes on from WIPJ01067435.1 coordinate 456,276, forward strand.
TGTGAATGTCACGGTTAGATGTCTATACGGGTTTTTTTGTGTTTGGACACATTAAATCAACTATCTTGCAAGTACTAAGATAAATCTGAAATAGTAGATGCGGACACAGACCTCGTCATTGGGGCTCATGTTGCCAACTTGAAAATTAAATGCCTCCTGTAGAGAACGTTTCAAACCCTGATATAGACAGACAATTAATATATATACATAGTTTCTCAATCTAATTAAGATTATCAGAGAATTTGCTCATTAATGTAGTCAAACTTTTTAATGACATCGTTAATGTATCCCAAAGGAGCCGAACCTTTTGATTATTCTCGCCTGTTTTGTAGACGTTTAGAAAAAGAGTGTGAAAATTGTCCTTTAATATTGCCGTCATTGCGAAATTACTTATTGCAATGTCGGTAAGTAGCCAAGGACAGATTTAGAGCTGGACCTTGGGAGGGGGGCATCTAATTCATTTAATTGTCTTTTTCATGTGATAAGTTTTGTTGCACAATTGTTTACTAAAGGAAATATTGCCGTTTAGGGGAGCCTAGGCCCCCGCCCCCTAGGATCCCCCTGATAGTACCTAACATTTTCACTAGCTACCGTATCAGTCGAGATCTGCCATCTTCAGCTCAACAGCAAGGCAAGATGTTGATTTGTTTTTTACATTCTACAGCAGTTCTTCAAGTTATTTTCTGCATACGAATTGCCAATATTTTCAAGAACCGCAAACGAACTTTGGACAACTTTGACTTAGGCCATTTTGACATCGAAATTCGTGTGTATTGCCCTGCTCTTGAAAAATTTGTTTATTAAATTCGGAATAGGCATACTTGGAGATAACACTACTAAGCCTAAAGCCTTTGTATTTGAGTAAAATATTAACGCTAAGTATATTTTTTTAGTTTTCCCAACACATTAATTGCAAATTACATGGCTATACGTGGACAAAATACTGTGCTCATCGCCCTCACCACTGGATGAAGGTTTTGGAGATCTTTTCAGTCCCCTCAACAATTTCAAGCCAACCCCCTCGTCTGTTAAGTAACAAAGAGTAGCTACGATACAAATATTCCTATGACTGTGTAGAAATATCAAATAAAAACTCTTTATCGTCTATAGTCTTTGGCTATGCTTGAATGTTGGTATTGCATGAACTGTACATAAATAGACATAACGCTGGGGCTAAAGCTGTCTAATTAGGTGAACATTAATAATTTTTAATTTAAAAGTCTTCGCATGAAGTGAACATAATTAGCCAAACTCTAAAGCAATATTTTTTGTAATTGTATGAAAATTGATCGCTCTCACTTTATAAATAAACTCATGAAAGTGTAAGCCTAAAGTTTTTGGCTTTGGCCTAAGCCATTAACGTAAAATTAACTGGAAATAAGCCATTATATTTATCCATTATTCCATTATTGGAAAGTAGTAGCTTTTAATTTATATTTATTGATGCGAAAATTTAGGTCGACAGTCTTTCGTTTCTTCTTAACATAGTAACATAAGACAAATAGTCAGATGGACATGAATAGTCAGAATTCTCAAGGCTATAGCTTTTGTAATTGTATTAAGATTGTTTGCTCTCAATTTTTAACTGTTCTCATAAGAATGTAAGTCTGTAGTCTTTTGGTATTTTTTCCCAAAATAGTACCAAAGGACAAAATGGATATAATTAGCCAAAATTCTCAAGGCTATTGCCTTTGTAATTGTATGAAAATTGTTTGTTCTCAATTTTTAAATTTTCTCATAAAAATATAAGGCTTTGGTCTTAGCTGCTGTCAAACATATTGATGTGAAGCGATTCTCGTGAAAAATGTAGTTGTAGAGTCTCATGTGAAAATGTAAGAGTGGAGACTGGACAACTTTGCATCTTTTGGTCAGATGCATACAGAACAAGAATATGATTTATGCCGTAGCTATTTCTGTGAGGTAAAATAACACCTTGAAATATGCCTTTTGATTTATTCTAAAATAAGGTTTCAAACTGTACTGCATGTAAGCAAAACGAAAGGCTAATAATCGTATAATTATGCTTGTAATCATAGCATAATCAACGTATGCAAATAAATTGCTTGTAATCATGTAATGTATGCAAATAAATTCTAATTTTTGGGGAAAATCTTTTGTTGAAGGCAAATAGCACATGGCAGCTTAAACTTTTCCATATATTTTTTTGTTCTTCTTTGCGTCAATAGCAAAAGTTTTAGAGGTCATATACGACTACATGAAGGTGTAGTGGATTACATGAGTGATCTCGTTAAAACAGAGTACTGTTCCCCAACGTTGTAGAGACTTTGAAGAATGACAAGAAATTCTAGTCAGCTATTCAGGCAAAGAGGAAAAGAAGATTTAAAGATTTCAACTTTAAAAAACTGTTTAAATTAACTAAAATCTAAAAGTTAAAGAAAAAATGCAATTCAAGACTTACTGCTATTTACATTCAAAACAATTATGGACATCGTCTAACGACTAGAAATTTTTAATGTAATACAAACGATGGTGGCAGTCTATTTGCTTAGGAATAAGTCCTGTGAAATCCAATTGTTAATGGTTTACGAAAATACATGACACTAAGGTTAATCAGTAACGCAATGAGTATTGTAATAAATATAAAGGAGTATGGCAAATGATGCTCTAACACAAAAGATAGTCTTCAATTCTGTACTTATCAGAGAAATGTGTGTCGACAATAACGGTGAAGTGGATAGTGATACGAGGAAAGAATGAAATCAGGAATAGCGGATGCGTCATAAGATGAAACGTGTACATTAACCAGCAAAGACCTTCTCTGAAGAAGGGATCAATGCATTTTTCATAGAAAAATACAAACTTCATAAATAGATATACCAAAAGAGACATTTATGTACTTGGTGAATAAATGTTCTCTATATTTTGAGAAGGACTTCGTTAAAAAAGACCGTCCTATTCACTTCACCCTATGAAATAGTTAAGCTCCTCCAACCATATACCACTACAAAGCTACAAGCAGCTTTGAAAACATATCTACCAAACGGCCACTTGAAAAAGTGCATATTGACAAATAGATAGCAAAAAGGGATTTCCGACGAGAACTATAAAACTTCTACCAATATATATATAAATATATATTTCCCCCTAGATGTTTGTGCCCGATAAAAGATGTGCAGTCGATGCTTTGCGTAAGGCTATCAAAGCAACTGGTACTATAAGGCTTCTTCCTGATGTATGGTAAATGAAAAACCAGAAACCTAGGTACTTCAAAATTTCAAAACTCAGTATTTTATATCTACCATAATTTATCAGTTTCCCGTTAAATTCTACGGCCTGCTAAACCACCCCCCAAAACTCAAATCAATTTTAATTACACTAAAATCCTCTTCATTTGAGCTCAAATGTTTGCTACATTTAGTCAAATCTACCTTGTATTTATTTCATGTTGTTTCTGCAAAAGCTGTATTTAACTTATATTTCATTGAACTTGCTTCCTAGCCAATACAGGGACAGAGTTCAAATTCTTTCTTCATGAAAAGGAAGTTAGTCGCCAATTATCGCAAATTACAAAGTGAAATCACTGATCTCTGAAGAAATGTCCTCAAAAGATGAATCTGGTGACAACGTTCCGTCACTGCCCATAACGTGGTCTGGTTCCCTCCTTGACATGGCACCTCGTCGTTGTTGTAGTGGAAATGGAGGACTTTGTAGTGAGGAGGTTACTGGAACAAAAAAATGGAGATGAAGGATTCTGCTCTCATAAAATTTCAAGACACAATCTTGAAAAGTGGTAGTCAATCGTTGTACTTGTAGCTATGCCTATTACTCTTGAGTAAGATGGTACTCTCAAGTGCCAAATAAACGGGGGGTCCTAATAGACAAGGGGTTGGAAAAATTCCGAAATTTAATAAACGGTGGGGGGTTGGAATTTAAGAGAGGGCTATAAATGATTATACAAGGACGGAAAGAGCAAAACCTGGTTGTCATAAAGCATAAACGAAAATATATACAAAAATATATTTTGCCATGAAAATTGGGCGTAAATAGTACTAACAAAGAAAGGGAATGAAATGAGGGGTTTGTAAAGAGAGTCAATGTCCTTAAAATTAATAAACGGGGGGTACTAATAATGTCCGGGGGTTGAAAATAAATCGAAAAATTAATAAGCATGGGGACGTTTATTTGGCACCTGAGAGTAAGCGCCTTAAGGACCTTGACAAACACTTTGCTTATAAATTTCGATATACTACCTATTTTAGCATCAAAATATTTTATGGATGAAAGGTATTTCTGGCACCATATCTTGCCTCTTCTTTCTAAATAATGGCTTGTTTACGTGTAACTAAAGCCTGTTGATAACTATCTGATCTTTTTGAGCTGATGGTGAGCATAAGCTAAGATGAAAGAGTTATGGGCCTGTAATTTGCTTGAAAGTTGTTTTTAAGCCCCAAAACCATGCACGTTTTTTTTAAAAGAAAATCATTATTTTACCTCAATTTTCTTAACTTTTCCCGAAATTGAGCCTGAGATTTTCTTAAATTTTTCTTAACTTTTACTGAAACAAACTGGCTAGAGGAGTTTACACTTTCGTTAATAATACTGTATAAATGAATTTGAATTCCATCTTTAATATTTTGAATGCAATAACGACGAAATACCGATTTTTTCCCTATAAAACACTTAATTTTGGAAATTGAGCCTCGTGATTTTCTTACAATTTTCTTAAGATTTTGACGATTTGAACTTCATTTTCTTATAAAAAAACGTGTAATGAAATAGAACAAGTGCCTGTGTATCATCTAATGTGTTTCGAATTACCAGAAAATCCAGAAGCTTACACATAAATACTTACCGGAAACTTCGAATGACATTGAATCATCATTATCAGTGCCGCAATCGTCTGACGTGATTCCATCATCAGAATCAACTCTTACGTCACCACGCGAATTCACTCGTTCCAAAGTTGGAAGAATATCAGTTAGCCTCTCCCTAGAATATCATATAATTACTTGTTTACAAACCGCAAAAAGTAATAAAGATCGTTGAAGATGCAAATCAGGTTCTATCAATATAATTGATATGTGATATAATGAAATGTTTATAATGTGTAAAAGCTAGATAATCCATTCAATATCTGATATGAAGTAGCAAAAACTGTAACCCAGCTCACCTTTCTTTGTCCATCGTTTTAATTTGCTCCTGCAGTATCTGTCCGTCTCCGCCCTATGAGTGGTTAAAGATAAGAATACACCAACATGTATAGAACAATTAGCTTCTCCAGCTTTAGAAACGGGTGAAAGGCTAACTGGCTCTTCAGTGCTAGAAGCTAAAACCACCATGAGTAGGAACCTACTTTCTACAGTAATCGAAGGACTTGTAGTTGCTGCAGCATTTATAAAACCCTCATATCATAAAAGATTCCTACACAGGTGCCCTAGAAACATGTTTGACACTAGCTCTATTATCTCCTAGAGTTTCGATGTTCACATGCTATTAAGTAAACCATCAATTAACACAACTCATTTCATTGCTGAGGGTGGGACCAGAATGTTCTTCGTAACATAATTACATCATATGTACCTCATCAAAGCAACTGAGCGTTCTCTCTGACGTTAATTTGGCTTTCTGTAATGTTTCGATGTCCGATAATGTCCTTCGAATACTAGCAGCTTTCAATTCTATCAGAACCTCGAGACATCTAAAAATAGAGGAGAATATAATTTATTTCATCTTGTTATAATGTAACTCACTACAGCAACACACTATACAATACAATACTATACTTTATTGTACATGCTGTACTGTGCAGTATTTGTGCCACAATACAGCTGTATCATATTCAACTATACTACGGTATGTTGTACCGCAAGGTATACATCAATGCAGTGTACTGTACTGGAATGTATTGGGCTGTACTGTACTGGAATGTACTGTACTGCAGTGTACTGTACTGGACTGTATTGGGCTTTATTGTACTGTACTGTACTGTACTGTACTGCAGTGTACTGTACTGGACTGTATTGGGCTTTATTGTACTGTACTGTACTGCAGTGTACTGCAGTGTACTGTACTGGACTGTATTGGGCTTTATTGTACTGTACTTTACTGCAGTGTACTGTACTGGTATGTATTGGGCCGTACTGTACTGGACTCTACTGTACTGGACTC
>WIPJ01067435.1:493570-520178 GCA_018155075.1 Cassiopea andromeda
TCAATTCAAAACATTTTACGGAACGTTATATAAGTCAAGCAAACTTATCTAAAGGGTTATTCCTGTAGCAGGAACCTGTGATGGTGTAAAGAATTCACCAATCTATCGCACCAAACAAGGCTAACTGCTATGTTTGGTTTGCTAGCTAACATGAGATAATTTAGTGAAGTGTTGCTTGCATTTGGAAGAGCATCATACACAAACAAGACCTAACGCAAACGTAATGCAAAAATTATCGAGCAAGATCGGAAGTAAGCGCCTGTTAATGCAAATTGAACGCATTGTTTAAGAGCACGATTGTTCCATTCAATGCAAGAATCACTAGCCTAAAAATTGGTGTGAAATTATCACAAACAGATAATCAACTCCTCAATTCGTTCTAGAAGAGCCAGTGAGCTCTATCTTCTGGATATGCCTCAACGTACCTTTTTCCTATACAAAGCGCTAACTGTTAATTATCTATACATTTAGATAATGAAGCAGAGTCCTGGCTCCCAAAATATCTGAAAATGAAATTGAAAATTGAAGTTGAAACCACATGAAAGGCAGGAATGATAGCTAGCACAGAGTTGTTGCATATCTTAAAGGGTTCAATGCAAGTTAGAGTTGGTACCTATAGCACAAAAGGTACGAAAAAGCTATTAATCAATAAATAGCCAGAGAGTTGAGCAACTTTTGTACCATGGACTTATATAATGATCGAAAAATAATCTTGCACGTGTAAATCCGCTACTGTATACTTTTCAAGATCCTTAGACAAAACCACAGTCTTTCCACATTCAGGATTGATTACAAACGAACACCCTGTATTTTTAACACAAAGCATTGTGTTCACTTTCGCTTTACGCTTTCCGCAAGAATACGAAATATCAAATTCAACTGCAATGTATATGTCCGTAGATGACAGACGCCTCGTGGAAACTAGAATTTCTTCACTCATAAATCACAAATAAAGGCTTGAAGTCCGTGTCCAATGTCACCATGACTAAAGTCATGAACAATTAACAACCAACACCAACAAATAACGATTTACTATCCAAATCATTTTGACTATCGACTTTCAGTTCATTTGAAATTAATATATTCTTCACTGCTGTCTGTGAACAATTTACAAATGTACATCCCAAGTAAAACAAATTTTTACGTGAACGTAATGTAACCATTGATGTAGGAAACAATCAAAAGTGAGGGCACATACACTTAGTGGCACCCTCACAAACCCTGTCAGCTCCAACGATGCACTTTCATGCAAACTGAGGAAAAGGGGAAACACGTGCCCCCTGTGGTACCCGGTTCCTACGTCCATTTCCATAACTAAATCCAGGGGTCGAAACCAGACCAGGGGATCATTGACACATTAGTAGTACCTCTTTGTAACATATAGTATTGCAACTGCTTTGCCATTAATTGTAATTAGTAATTGCAATCATTCTGATCGTGGACACTAAAACAAAAATTAGATAAAGCAGAAATAGTGGTTCAACAGACGTAGGTTGGGGGTTTAAAGCTCCCAAGAGCCCCATAAGTGTATGAAGAGAGGTATTTAGCATAAAAGGATATGAAAGATGACTTAGTAAGCGAAAATTATAAATGTAAGCATCACAGTGCCTCTGAGTAAAAATTTTCCGTAAGGGTCCCCGAGCTGTTTCATTACGTCAACGAGCAGAAGTGACATATTACTGTCATCATTTTCTCTAGAATCGATGCACTTTTGAACACATGCATTGAAACCCACATTCAAGGTAGCATTCGAAAGTCTACAGCTCATCTTTTCAACCTGCCTGAACGTTGTACCGCAACCGTCTGCCTGGCAACATCATTCTGGCTGGCTGATGTTGCCTATCTGCCTATCTACCCATCTACTTGTTTATCCACCAGCTTACCCGTTCATCCTATCTCATGTAGCAAAAACCAGTAGCAGATATTAAGGGGGCAAGGGGGCAAAGTGCCCCCCTGGTGCCATCGAATCGGCAAATTTTCGGCAAAAGTAATGGAGCAAAGGCGAAATACAAGCCTTTTTAGTAAAAAACAATCATTCCCAAATGTTTGTTGAATACACGTGTTTTTTCTAAAATACTCGGCCACTTCAGCCCCTTTGCCCCCATCTGAAACTTTTTGAAAAACTGCCACTGATAAAAACACATCTTTTCTCATACTACACGAATAGAAAGAGAGAGTAGGAAGTAGCGTAGCTCTGTGTTCTGAGAGAGTGTGACTGTAAGCACCAAGAATTCAGTCAGAACAAAGCAAAAACCTACCATTTAATGCCTAAAAATTTTCAATAAGACGATATTTGAAATATTTCAGCATTTCTACAAATCAGCACAGACAGGCTACTGCCAGCTAAGACGCAATTTTGAAAAGCGGCATAGGTAATGGGGCACTGGATAGAGAGAAGCACTAGTTAACCAACCGAAAACAACTGCACAGTCAATTAAAATTGCATAACTGTATTGTTTCCAGTATCTTCTTACCAACCGAGAGCAACCACATACAAAAATACAATTGCGCAAGCTTAACCCTAAAATTTACATTATGTAATATTTCTTGACTAGCTTCAATGTCGTAATTTCTAGAACGTATATTGTCCACTATTTAGAGAGAAGTGTCAGGCAGGGGCGGATCCAGGGGGCTGGAGGGGCCAAGCCCCCAAACGGCAATAATTCCCATAGCAAACAATTGTGCTAAGAAACTTCTCACATGAAAAAGAAAATAAAACGAATCAGATGGCCCCCCAAAGTCCAGCTCTGGATCCACCCCTGGTATCAGGGGTTCACATTAAGGGATGCAGGGGCTGTGAAATCCTAAAATACTATCAATCGGACATTCTGCTAGACACTGGATGGTCGGTGACAACTTGCAAAGATGATCATACAGCATTTGGTAACAACAACAACAGAAAAAGTCGGATGGAAATTCAAAAAATACTTCAATGTGCATCCTTCAGTAGCGCTTTAGGCGCGAACCTAGAACGCACTAGGCTCGAATTCACGTGGAGCCAAATTAGCAGCATTTTGATACGCCATGACGAGTAGTGACAATGTAGTGCCAAGCCTCACAAGGGCGTGCCAAGTCTCATAAGGTGTGAGGTACCACACCCTTACTTCTGCTGAAGCCGTCGGTAGTTCTTTGGTTTTTCGACGTAACTGGCGTAAGAAACATTGGTTGTCGGTAATTTTGGAAAATTTTATAGCCTGTCGGCAAATCCCAACCCTACTCCCCAACTTTATAGTCTTTCATTATGCCACTGTAGCTAGCCTCACTACAACTTCTCTCAAGAAATGATTTGCCTCAGTTTTTTACAGGAAAAATGAAACAAAAGGCAAAATAAAAATTGACTTGGGCTCTGAAAACTAAATACACGATTTTTTATAAGAAAAAGTTTATAAGAAAATGAGGCTCAAATGGCCAAAAATCGTAAGGAAATCTTAAGAAAATTACAAGGGTCAATCTCCCAAATTAAGTGTCTTACTTGGTCAATAATCGATATTACATTGTTACTACATTCAAAACGCTGAAGATTGAATTGAAATTCGAGTATACAAGATTAACAAAGTAAGGGTAACCCATTTTGGCAAGTTTATTTCAGTTAAAGTTAAGAAAAATTTTAGAAAATCTCAGGCTCAATTTGGGGAAAAGTTAAAAAAATTGAGACTCAGGCAAAGTGATGGCTTTCTTATGAAAAAACGTGTAGTGCGATGCATAGGCGTGGGAGGGCTTCAACTCTAGGGGGGCTGTAAATGCATGCTGTTGTACTACTTATTGTCAATGCTTGAAGATCTAAAGGGTAATCTCACCCAATGAAAATTGCAGCAGGGAGGCATGAGTTGCGAGTCACAATGAAATATGCAATACTGGCAAGTGTAAACAGAGATATAAATTAGCATGCCATTAAGACTTTCTCAGTCATGTGATATTCCTAATATAACTCACTTTGGCTAAAAATGTAGCACAAACGAATAGTTTACAACATTTTGCGCATACCATAAACGTTTGAAAAAGCCATAATAAAGCATAATTATCGCGTCAAATTGCAATGCTAGTTTGCGGCTGTCGTAAAGTCGAATGCTAAAAATAACACGAATGAAGTATCGAACGACTTTGACAAAACCGCGAGCTTGTTGTCGATACGTGAAGAAGCTCGTTAACAGCACGAACAGCTACGATTGAAGGTGAAACCCTCTCTAAACATTTTTCAAAAATAATAACAACGCAGTGGAAGCTGAGGAGGGGAAACTGCAATGAAATGAAAGGCTGTGACGATAGCTAGACTTCAACTGTGCTCCAATTTCATTATATTTAGGGGTCATTCACTCGTTACGTACCGCCAAATCTGCTGTTTATGAGAACCCTACCCCTTTGGTGTCGCTTGATACTATAGCTGCAACAGGTCAAGGTATCCTTCCTCCCTCCAGTGGCATCACGTAACGGGTGAAGGAGCCCTTAAGACTGAAGTTGGAAATCCTGCGCCTCATAAGCGTAAGAAGGAACAATGCCCTTTGGTACACTGCTGAAGAGATTACCTAGCATTCCCTTCGTTTCCAAATAATCGCCCTCACCCAATTCTCTTTTCAAATTTTTCCAATCCTCAGCTTGCTGAATGATTAGTTTATTATCTACACAGGATAAAAGTATTTGATGGCAACAGTTTGTCTTATATTAATACAAATAGAGAAAGCAACAGCATGTTTGGCAAATGTGAGGCTGCTAGACTTTCCAAAGGTACTACAGCCCCTTCTTGCTTATCACTAACACCAAAAACTCCATATTAAGCTATTGAAGGAGGTGTATCACATGATTGACCCACAGAAGGTCTTAGCCAACCAATCACAAGTCCGTACGTCCATCTTTGCCTAATTTGGTATGTTCGTCTCCATGTGAGCACATGATTGATAAAAAGGGAAGTGTATAAACAACTGGTAACTAGGATAGGAAATCAAGTCCTATCTTGGCCATAATACCCACATTCGTGTTGATAAATAGTTGAGAAACAATTCAAAATACTTCAAAACATTCACACTGTTGTCTTCGCGGTATTGGTTACAAACCATGGTAAGGCTAGCTGCAAACAACAACAGCAAAATGTGTCCAACCAAACAAACAGGAAGTGAGTTTTCCAATCATGTGGCCAAACAAGAATTACGTACAAATTTACCGTTGCCGATAGCGAAGTATTCCAAAGTTATGCAACTTAATCGTTCCAGAATTAGGATAGACGATCCCGACATTGCCATGTATACAGTGGGTATCCAGAATTTGATACTAAAAGCATATTGAAGCTTAACGTGTCGAAACACACGCTTTTTATAGGAACACAAAAATTTAGGGCTAACAACCAGTCAAAAATGGAACAAGTTAAGCAAAGTAATGCCAGGCACAGGTCAAATGTGTGGGAAAACAAACATTCATCATAACCAAAAATGGTACCCTAAAGGCAAGAAAGAAATAGCTGTAGTTTGATAGTGTTAGAGTTGAGAATAAAGTGTCTTACATTTCTTTTTTATAAGAATAAAGTTCATAAGAATATTGAGGCTGAAAATCTCTGAAATTTTAGAATAATTTAAGAATAATGCAAGTCTCAAGCTTTATGAAGACATAAGAATTTTAGTATTCTAGTTATAATAATGCTTTCAGATGTATTCTTGCATTATCGATACAAAAGATAAACTCTTGCTTAGTTTTATGATGTAGTAAAGCATCAGCAGAGATTGGAATATATTTTCCTAGTTGTAATACTGCTTTCATATGTACTTCTGCATTATTGATACAAAATCTAAACTCTTGGTTAGTTTTAAGGTATAGTAAAACATAAACAAGATAGGAATATACTCCTTAAATGTTTTGGCGAAGTTACACCTTCGGTATTTAAGGTCAGTTTTATGATGTAGTAAAACATAAAAAAGATTGGAATATATTCCTTAAATTTTTACACCTTTGTTATTTAAGAATAATTTAAGAATAATTATAGACTGAAAATCAGAAAGATTTAAGAATAATGAGGCTTGGAAAAAAATTTAGGTACTCTTATAAAAAAAAGACTGTAACTGATTCTTAGACAAAAATCGAGTTTACCAATCTGATCACATGTCCTATTTTAGGTCCATTGTCGCAATGGAATCTAAGAGTCGTTAAGAGGAAGATATAAAGTAGTTCAAGGTACATATTTTCGAAACCACTTGAGACTATCCAGTTTCACGGATATCATGTATTCTAAGAAAAAATCTAGCCTTTTTTACGTATACAACCAGAAACTAAACAATGATATTTCCTGGCAATCGAGTACGCACTTCGTCCTTGTTACGTAAAAGGGGTTGGATCTATGGACATAAGAATGCAAAAATTTAATAGCCAGAAAGGCTTTGCTAGGCAGAGAAATTCGAGCCATCTGGTCAAGACATCACAGAAGGTCTCCTTTTTCTGCCACTAACAGGCATCATTCCTAAGCACAAATCTAGACAAACAGACAAACAGATACAGACAAACTTTGAACGGCTAGAACAGCTTTCACACTTCAAAAAAATGTACCCAAAAATATTTCGTTGCTGCTTATCTGGAGGCAATGTTGATTTCTAAGAATTTCACCAAGGGACTTTACGTTACAAAGTGGGCGTGGCCTAGCTGCAGTCGCACCCACATTGCTAAATGTACATACCGTACCTCCTCGAGTAAGGCTTATTTGCAGAAATGAATTTTCGGGTAGGGGGTTATTCGAGGGAAGGGCATATTCGGAGCTGGGGGTTATTCGAGGATTTACGGTATGAGCATTTATAATGCACTCGACAAGAAAGATCAAACCATGTAGAAGTGCAAGATTTACCACAACAATACAATACAAATCACTCTTAAAGGAGCTCCGTCTCTCTGAGCCCTTCCGTAACATCACCACTATCTACAGTTTGTATTTACCAACACGAAAACATTCATTCATTCCGTAGGGAATACTCAAATGCTTACTCATTACGAATTCATTCCTACTGAATGTCTGTAAAAGATGGACCAGTCCAATAATGGGCCAGTCGAGTATTGTTACGAGGGCACTACTCTATGAATGAACTAGTAATATGTACGTGATGTGAATGACTTGGAAACTTTTCAACTATAAGTCAAATAAGGTAACGACTTGTCTATGAGTCTAACGCCTTACAAAGATTGTTTACAACTACGGTTATTTACAACTCTAGGGCATCGTATATTCATTTGATCAAGAAACCAAGCCACAACGTCTTTCTATTTATACAATCTATAGATCATCCTCTACACTGACATCATTTCAAGAAGTGTTTAAACACCTGCAAGATTCTTCCTTCGCTGATACCTAATTTGCAGCCTCATACATTACAAAAAGCGTAGTTACACACACGATTGCAATGACAACGGTGATTACCACTTTGAGGAAGGCATCAGAACTTCATGATTGATAATCGTCTTGTTCCTTATCTTTAAGTTTAGGTATAAACTGCGGCTCTCCACTACTTAAAGTCGTAAGGATGTTCAAATAAGAATACAATCCCCAAAACAAACGAGGACAGAATGCATTGATATGTTGCAGTATGGTATAGTTTGACAGATCAAAAGAAAAGGAGATAATGAAGCTAGTAACTTCTACTCAAATAGAAGGCAATACAAATCAAAAACAGGAAGGGCATAATCGTAGATTGATTGATTGATTGATTTATTTATTTATTTATTTATTGATATATTGATTGATTACCCCATTGATTGATCTATTTTTCTATTTATTGACTAACGAAGCCATTGTTTAATTGATTGACTAAATTATCAATTAATTCATTGACTAATTGATGAATCCATTGTTTGATTGATTGAATAAATTATCAATTGATTCATTGATGGATTGATTGATGAATAGACTGATCGATTGATGAACTCACTGATTAACTGATTAACCAATTAAGATTTCCAAATGATCATCGAATTATCATTCTCCCAACTTGAGATTAAGAGCTACCCACTGGGTGATTCTATTGATTTAATCACCAACCCACTGATTTATCACAAACTACCTTAGCGATCAAAGCAGAAGCAATTGCAGGCGCACAACTAGGGAGCCCTGGGGGGTCTGGACCCTAGCACTTTTCAGCAAATGAACAAAAGTGTCCTATTTGTAGTAAGGATGTTCATTTATAGCAATAAGAGCCATTGGTCTTAAGAGCAACGCCCTTTCTATACCACAAAGGACATTTTCTTAAGATGAAAAAGCGTGAATCTGAAATTTTCTTGGGGCTAAGCCGCGAGTCCCTTTTCCATCCCATGCCGTGATAAGAATTAGCAATAAGAACCATTGGTATTGAGAGCAACGATACCCGTAAACATCCCATAGTATTCCCTCCACTTATGGATCTGAAAAAAATTATTTACAGGCTATATCTTCTTAAAAGTTTTGATGTGCCCTTTTTCGTGGACTGGACCCGTCCTCGAAAATTCCTAGTTGTGCGCATGAATTGCATAGACCCGTCCTCGAAAATTCCTAGTTGTGCGCATGAATTACATAGTGAAAGTGCCACTGCAAGAACCAAAGGGGGCACTAGTTAGTAAAGCCTGGCTTAACAGTGGCAATCAGAGGGATAAGCGCTGATTCTCGGATATAGTTCAATGGAGTTGTGACTGAGGAATCTGCTTGAATTCTGTAGCATAACTTGAAATAGTTAATAGAAGCAGACGGAATTAGAAACAAGGATACTTCGAATTCAAAGCACGACATCTCAGATAAAATAATAACGTTGAATTAAAAATCAATCGGAATTGATCCATATGTTTGCTGGAGCATTACAGGAAGCGTATACGATACCTAGCTTCATGACGTTCATGGATGACCATAGTGATCAGTAAATAAACAAAACAAATTCGCGCGAACCAAATGCTTTTTAATAGCAAGAACCTTGAGACCAGAAACTTTAAGGAGTTTCCACAATTTGCTAAGGGCTTCTCGAAAGCCGATGAGAGGGACAGTGTAATACGCCTTCCATGGAAACTAAGTAAGGTGGTAAAATTTTAAGCGTTAATTGTAGCTGTTATTAATCCGCTTCCTGAACCCGTCGCTCTCTTTGTGTAATGTAACACGACATTCTGCAAAAAGTGCTACTGTGCACACTTAATTTGTCATACAGGTAGTAGTTACATTCACGTGTTCACACTCATGAAATAACATGTCTAATTCTGTGATAAACTCAAGGGCAAGGTACTTGTAAACGACTCATACTGTATTTCCTCTAATGAAAGTCGCCATTTGATAAAATCCTCTCTCTAAAGAACATCGCACTTCTGGCCAAATAAACGCCGCCCTCTAATTCATAGCGCTGCCATCTAATTAACGCCGCGCTAAAAAGTTCATACCATGAACGAGGACTATGATGGATACAGTGATATTGAAATTCTTTGATATTTTTCACAATGAATACATATTTATTGAATTTAAAACATTTTCCACACAGTCTTTGTTACGCATATTTGGGAAAAGAACAATTGCGTAAGTTAGGAACGCCACTCTCTAATGAAAGCCGCATCATAAAGTTCAGTTTCATAAGGAACGCTGCGGCATTCTCTAGAGGAAATACGGTATCCCCAGAAAACCGACCATACCTGTTGTGTAGAGTTGTGTAGTTATTATTCAACACTATATAACCAGGGGTGATTTCTAGGGGGGCTCATGGGAGCGGAGCCCCCCTTGTTGAAATTACTGTTCATTTTGGGGGACTCAGCCCCCCAAAAAATTCTTGTATTGGTCTTGCTTTTCAAAGTGTATTGACCTTGCTTCTGAAGTGTTTTGTATTGCTATGACTAATTATTCACTAGTATATGGTAATTGAGACATTTCTAATTGTTTATTATACTGTATTAGTACTAAACTAAAGTATCATATCTGCATCTTTGAAAATATGGGCGTGGTTGCAACTAGGTGACACCCAAAATATGGGTGTGGTTGCATCTATAGCCCCCTTGTTAAAATTTTAGAAATCACCACTGATAATCCCCAAGTCAAGGGCCAATTATTAGCGTTGATCAGAATAGGGGCGGAGAGAACAATATTGGAGTAACTGAGAATTATTAGTTGTATTACGTTGGGCAATCAAAAAAAAACCTCTTGAGAAATAAGGTCTGGTACAAGCAAATCACTTAAAAACACATCACAACTAACATGATTAAGGTCATTAAGCTGGATAAATACCTGAATCAGAATAAGGCAAAGGAAAAAAGAAAAATGAGAGACTAGCATAAAAACTATAAACATTTAAGGAAAAAGAAATTTCGCTTTTGAGAATACCATTAAAGCAGTAGGGCCAGATGAACAAGGAGACTGCATCAGTGGTGATGGGAACTTGTACTGGAGGAGTTTGGTGATGAAAAGAATACAGAAAGTGTTGTTGGTGGTGAGAGGTAGACTTTGCTACTGATATTGAAACCCTTACTTGTACTGTAAGAACTGGCTGTGCTCGCAGCAGCTTACTGAACTTACAATGGCATTTTTATTCTTTAATACCCCGTGCAAAATTTATTAACACCTTACATAATAAATAGGCGTGAGGATGAGAAAGTGTCCCTTCGATTTCCAGCACTAGTTTCTGAGAGGAGGTTTTACATGGTAAATTGGTGGACAAGGGAAGGAAAAAAGATTGCTTGAAATGATCTCTGCAAAGGTCTTCAAACGAAAGTGAACTTGAGTCATGCTGAAAAAGATTCCTTGAAATGATCTCTATAAAGGTCTTCAAACAAAAGTGAATTTGAGATATGCTGAAAATTTAAAGGTCTGTCAAGAGCCTACTTACAAAACTATGCAAACAACTTTATTATGATAGTTCGGGCTTTCTGCCAAACAAGAAAAATTTCCAACAAATTGTCCTCTAATGGTGTTGTCAAACATTTGCTAAATAGCAGAGAGTAAAATGACTTTCGCAAATCATGACAGTATCCAAAAGGTACAGTCTACGTATTGACTTTCCATAAGATCTTACAATTTAGTAAGAAAATTTGAATCTCAATCAGAAACCCAATTCCATCATGAGTAAGAAAGAGATTGATTCTCAGAACGCCATAGGAGAAGTTGCTAAAATAGACGCTGACATAGGAAGATAACGATTTCAGAGGAATTAAGTTTGATAAAGCTTCCGTGTAGTTTTCCCATCGCTAGCTCTGTATTCTTCCCTAACTATAAATGCACTGCCAACAAACTTGAAATTTTGTAGAAAGAATACATTAATGAAGCATACTATACTCAAATTCTAAAAGGCTTGAATTCATATAGTTATATCTATAATTATTGCAGGATGATCAATGGGTTTGGGCTATGACATGCACTATCTTTCCACTGATTTCCCTGACAAAAATAAGGCAAAATTCCTTCACATTCTCACTACCGTTGATTGCAAACTTCTAAAAAATTGGCCATTCTTCCAGCTGAAAAAGGCTATTGAAGGAGTACAAATTTCAAAATTTCCTGATTTTTCCCACACTTTCAATAAATTTCTTGATTTTTCCTAGACTACCATGAAAGAAATAAATTTCCCAACTAATCTTTGGTCGCCATGTGTTGCTAAATCAGTTGAAGTACGGATCGCCCATCAAACATGCTTCTTTTAAAAATTGTTTGTTGACAAGGGGCGAAATGTCGAGAATGTTTGATACACTTTGTGGCACGCACGCGTGTCAGTTGTATGTCAGCGGAGCGCCAAGTACTCTTGAACTTCTAACTACATTGTTCTAACTAACAAGAGTTTTCCTTGGAGTGCATGCGTAGGAGTTCAATCAAAAGACTTTAAAAGAGTAAGAATAAATATGATCTGAGCAAGAGCTGGTAGATGGACGTCTTCAAGAATTAGAAGAACTCAGAAAGCAAGCCAAAAATGCAGTCAAAGGAAGGAATGTGAATTATTTGATACCAGGAAAAGAGCTATGTAATTTTGCTCGGCATCGTAAAAAGTGCCCATCTACGTGATTGGGGGGACAGTGGCGTGGCCACGGGGAGGTATGGGGGGCAAATGCCCCCACTTTTTGCCAAGATGGTGTTCGAGATTACTTTAAAATCAATGGGGAAAATAATTGGGGGGGGTAGTAGCAAATCTTCAGAGAAGTAGGGGGTGTGGCAAAAGAATTTTCATTGATGCCTCCCACTTTTATAGCCCTGGCCACGCCCCTGGGGTAGGTAGATTTCGTGCTTAGAGCTCAAGCATACAGTGACTTTTCCTATTACAGTACAATACAAATGCCCTTGGAAAAATTTCCCTGTTGGACAATGCTGGGAAATGTGTTTGAAAATGAAAACTCGTACTTCTAGGCGAGCTGGCTCTCCTTGAACTATCCTAGAATCATACTATCAATCACGCATTACCAATCAATGGATCTCAAATCGTCGCTATGTTCAACTCAAGTGGCAAAGATTAATCGACTTCCCCGCCATTTCAGGACAGCCCACTGTGCGGTGCATTTTCAATAGAGGAGAAAAAAACGAAGTGCGCGCTCTGACGTCGTATGAAAGCGGTGTGTATCTTGAAGAAGCATTACAAGAAAACTACCAAATGAAATCATAGGCCAACTTACGTTGATTTGGAAACGGCACGGGTATCCAGCTTGCCTAATTTTGACTGTTTCAAGCATTCCAGTGTATTGCAGTTGTCTTGAAACAACATCTGCATCGAAATCCATTGGGGCCTTTCATTAAAAGCAAAAGAATGAACAAAAGTTTAACTAAAATAACAAATGGTATAACTATGAAATGAATGAACATAAATTTCCACAACGGCGTTATTCATTTGAGAAAATCTGCATCAATATAAGTACACGTTTTTATAAGAAACCACTTTATAAGCAACCTAGTACTGAAAAAAAGTAAAGGTAATCCCATATACTTTCATAAGTAGGGGGAGTGCCTGTTAAAGAGAATACTTATTCTGAGCCATCGGCACGTGAGGTAGGGTGGCCAGTTCCTTTCCTCGCCGCCTTTATCTCCCCAGTGTTCCCACTGGGTACCCATTTGTTGCTGGGTGAACAGTGAGCGAGCGTTCAGTCAGGGCATCGAGTCGGGCTCGAA
This sequence comes from Cassiopea andromeda, assembly GCA_018155075.1. Taxonomy (NCBI): domain Eukaryota; kingdom Metazoa; phylum Cnidaria; class Scyphozoa; order Rhizostomeae; family Cassiopeidae; genus Cassiopea; species Cassiopea andromeda. The sequence continues at coordinate 506,613 of WIPJ01067435.1, forward strand.
CCGTAGACCTTCCGCATGGGAGGCATGCGCTCTAACCACTATGCTACATCGCTCATTAACCTAGTACTAGACAGCCTAAAATCTAAGAAACTTCTAGATCTACAAGGAAAAAGCTAAGAAACTGTAGACAAATAGAACATTGATATCGTTACCTGGTTCAACGTAAAATGGAACCAAAACAATGTGAACATGACATTGTTTTAGAATTTAGTTCGTACTAACGCATTTTGCCTGTTATAGGACAAATAGTTTGCTATGTTCACCTCCTTAGGCTTTCACTGCAAATCAGTTCGCTAAATTAAGAAACTTTTGAGGAAATTCTGGAAATAAAACGTGGCCAAAAATTAAGAAACTTTTAGTACTAGGTCTTGAGCTAGGTTTCGTATTATGCATGCAGTATCGGAATATGAAACACGCGGATTTAATGTGAAGGCAGAATACAAGGCTGTGCAAACAGTTCTTGGAAAACGGAACAAGCTGTGAAGAATTAATCTCCATACTGACAAAAAGTATTGTAGTCATAAAAATATTGAAGATCAAGACTAAAGCAAAGTCACTGCAAACTGGTACAATTATTCCTCCATTCCCATGAAGCACAATAATATACAACATTAAAATGAAGTAATAAATCCTGTGTCAAACGCATTTATCTGTTAGGTCTTTGTCTCCTGAAAACTGGCAAAAATTTTACAAAAAGACAATGCTACTCACCTTGTTTTTGTTGGAACGCAAGCAGCGGACGAAGAATGGGTGAGATCTGCTCAAAGTATCCATCAGCTCAGTCAAAGAGTTCTGCAATCAAATAACACTGGTGAGGGAAAATTCAGCTTTGCTCTAAAGTACATATTATAGCAGGACTTATTTCTCTTTGAAAGCAGCGGATATGGACCACTGCAAATGTCACAAGGTTCGGATCCAAGACACCAATCTGTCATAATGAATTTAAAATTTCACAGCATATTTGAATGGGTGCCTCAAGGTTCCTAAATGTTGCTCGATATTGTTGTAAAATATGACAACATCGTGACAAATTTAGTGGTGCTTTAGTGTCAAATAATACGACACGTTTGGCTGTTTTTCAAGCGAGGAAAAACTGAGTTTTGGTCAATAGTTCCATGCACATTATTAGAGAACAATAAGGTGGCAAGCATCAAGAATGGAGAAAATACAGCCTGCTAAATAATAAAAACTACTTAAAAAGTACTCAATAGCAGGGGTGATTTTTACAAATTTTAACAAGGGGGGCTCTGGGTGCAATGTCAGAAAGTGGGTGCGGCCCATTTGCAGCCACACCCATATTTTTGAAGATGTGATACTTTAATCTAATTGTGATATAATACAGCCTACATCTACAAAGATCTCAATAGCCATATAGTAGTGAAGAAATTCATCATAGAAATACCATACAAAATATTGGAAGCAAGGTCAATGCGCTTTGAAAAGCAAGGTTGATACAAGAGTTTGGGGGGGGGCTGAGCCCCCCAAAATGAAAAACAATTTTAAAAAGGGGGCTCCGCCCCTCTGAGCCCCCCTAGAAATCACCACTGCTCAACAGTCGTCGTTTTACACAAAAAAAGAAAGAATCAACAACTCAGAATCTTTGCAAGCAGTACTACAAGCCGTGCTCATAAAACTGCTCGTAAAGTATGGCCTGACAACCAGAATGATATTGCCTCAAGTGCAATGACATTCCTGCTCAAAGAACGCCCATGATAGAATCACTATGAATCATTCATTACTTTGGTTCATTAATAAGAAAATGAAGCTAAACGAAATGCCTATTTAGTACGAAGAGAATACCTGAAATTGTCCGATAACTGTAGGACATTTCATTGTTCTCGTTTTGCCCAATCCTGTATATGTTTCCAAAATATCGTACATGCTATTTCGTTGCTCTATACCATTTCTGATTCGGTTGTACTTCTGCGATAAAAGAAAGGCTGAACATAAACAATGTTGAACTATTTAAGGCTCTGTTCGCATGGGATGGGCTAGCGCACCTTAGTGGGCTAGCTCACTTGGGTGAGATTGCTATCAACTCTCGTTCATATGACATTTTTCATCCAACTTAGGTGGGCTGGCTTCCTGTTGAAAACTACATTACATTTGACATGGTTTCTAATTTCGGGTCCATGTTCTGAATTTTCATTACAGTAAATGTTTTACTTGAAATGTGCCCATGAACAAAGACATTATCATTGGCAATTTGTCTACACTATAAAGTGTCGCTGTCGCTTTAATAATACAGTTCTATAGGCTTGTGTTCCTGTGGAAATTTATGAAATGCAAGCTGGCAGATTTGCTAGTGCTATTTTCATTTTGAAATCAAAAGTTCCTTGTTGCAGTTCCGCGTCATTCGAAGAGTTCACTTGTCGTCTTGCATTGCTGTTGGGAGCCGTTTTCTTTTGGCTGATATTCACGCTTGCGCAGTAATCCCAAAATCATCTCACAAAAGTGGGCTGGTCCACTGGATTGCGTTCACATGGAAAATATTTATCTCACTTGAGTGGGATCCCACCGGCAATCGAGTGGGATCTCATCTCAGTGGGCTGGCCTATCTCTCGTATGAACAAAATTACTTTATTATCTAGGATTGGCAATGCAAGTGAGATCTCACCTGAGTGGGCTAGCCCAACTCATATAAACAGGCCTAAAGTGACGGACTAGTGCACTGGATAATGTATGAACCCTATTTTTGTGGGCATTTATTGGTATATAGGTGAAAGAAACCTTTTTTGCCTAATCAACAATGCATATATCAATAAACCAACTACATACTCTACGTCTTGCAACACTCAAGGGCAGATATCAGACAAGATTCCTTTTTCAAAATCAGAGATAAAAAACAAGCAAAACCATACCTGCCGTTGCTGTTCACGCCTAAGATAGAAACAAAAAATAGCACATAATATGATATTGTAAGTAAATACTTAAAAACAATAAACATAAGTTGTTTATAGAGCTTCCTCTGTTTCTATCACTAAAACTAAATTAACAATGGAATAATAATGAATATGTTAAACGATAAATTCAAATAAAGTTGTATTACAAATAGAAAGGCTGCAGTTGAAACACTTAACAAAAAAAATAAAGCCACAAATCTTCGCCTAAACATAGATACAATTATAGATCACGTTGAATCAATGATTGATTTACGGGTTATCATAATCATCAGTACAATCAAGTTACGTTGATTTGAATGATCAAATATTAAGTTTAAATCAGAAACCTTAATTTAGCAGCTTCATGCCTACAAGGGAAATATGAATATTATAGTAAAGTCTTTTGAGGCAAAATCCCAGCAATGTGACCATCATATACAAACGTGGAAAGATATGGCAGGTAATTTGTGTGTCTATTTATTCCTAATTGGAAATGCCATGATATTCTGCCAAGGTAAATAAAAGCAATGACGTAACAAAAACACCTAGGGCCCATAGGAATTCAGAAAGTTTGGGGTCCCATCTTGATTGTCACTTCAAAATACAACTAAAACTTTTTTCTTTTGAAAACCACGGAGGGGTCCCACCGGGGAGCCACTTCAGGACCTCGAGACCTTAGGGGCCCGTAGGAGTTGTCCAAACCACAACCAATACTGGTTACACCACTGAAGAAAGGCTAGATGGCTCAACACAAACCCTTGGATAGCATCATCATTTAAAACGTCGAAAATAGATAAAATAAACATCTACAGTGCACTCCAGATATTCCGGATCGATAGGGAGAAAGGAAAATTCAGGATTAAGCGCAAATCCGGATAAACGTAAGGGTCAATTTTGAAGTATAGAATGAAGTATGGGTCGAAATAATGTTAGTACAGCCAGAAACTGATCAAACTGAGTAATATCCTATGATATCCAGTAATATTTTCATAATATTTTCGTCAATTCTTATAAATTGAGTTGAAACCATGGAGCAGTGACAGTGATTTAACTATTATTGGCGAACACTTAACACAAAAACGACCACCAGCTAGTGAAATAAATACACGTTTTTTTAATAAGAAAATCCTTATTTTGTCTGAGCCTCAATTTACTTAAATTTTCCCGAAATTGAGCCTGAGATTTTCTTAAATTTTTCTTAACTTTTACTGAAATAAACTGGCTAGAGTGGTTTATACTTTCGTTAATAATATTGTATACTTGAATTTGAATTCCATCTTTAACATTTTGAATGCAACAACGACGAAATACCGATTTTTGGCCTATAAAAACACTTAGTTTTGGAAACTGAGCCTCGTGATTTTCTTACGATTTTCTTAAGATTTTGACGATCTGAGCCTCATTTTCTTATAAATTTTTTTCTTATAAAAAAAACGTGTATGTAAAAATTCACTACATTCACTTCAAGAGTGTATAATTATAGCCCGTGCACAAGAACTAGGGTCTTAATAAACTGCTAGGCTAAAATTTCCATTGTAAGTCCTCTGTACATAGGAAACTATTTAGGTTAATATCTTTAGCTAGGTTCTTATCAGTGGGGTTGCTACTTTAGTAGCCTGACATTACTCTTTCAAATAAATGCCAAGTATCTCCAAGTTAAATTCTGTAAAAAATGTAGGCTCTACTTACACTAATTTCCTATAGTCATTGTCTTGTGGTACAAAAAAGGAACTTACACTGTATTATCAGGTGATATTCATGCTATATTTAGTATATTAAGATGAAATTCATAAATAATATAAGAACCTATTTCAAGAACCATAGTAGCCAAACTTTACTTTAAATACCATTTACATGAGTAACTATTGAGGCTAAATTGAAAAATTCAGGTTTTTATATGCGGGCCATTACTGTATTATATACACCATGGATACATTTTGTTAGATGTTGATACTTCATCTGTTTTATTTGTTCTATCTTTTATCTATTTTAAGCTCAAAGCGTTTAACTATTTACACCTACATTTTTCGACAGGGCCTCTTCACTTTAGCTCATTTTGAACTACTCTCTTACAACATAGTATAATTAATATTATTATTTTTACTTCTTAAAACATAGCATTATTATTATTATTCTCTTTAATACATGTGCTGCTTTTGTCTCCTTCCTCTCAGAGGAGGAATTTTCGTGAAATTGTTTTGATATTTTGACAATGTCGATCATTTCAGAAATCAATATCTGACGAAAAACCCGGACAAGGTGGAGTCACTTTTCAAAAAATCCAGAATAAGCAGTATAGTCTAGTAAGGTTAGTAAGTAAAACTTTGTGAGTATGGGAAAAATCCGGATTATCTGGAAATCTGGATAATCCGATAGCGGATGACCCGGAGTATACTGTATTTAGAAAAATGCAAAATTGTAAAAATACAAATGCTGTTGGTTACTTTCTGTGGCTGCACAAAATAAAACCCCATTGCATTTCATGATCAGATTCCAGGCGCCATCTATTTTACTTTTCTCAATATGCTTCGCCCTACTTAGTATATGAAAGCAAATGCTAAAGCATTCTTGGATCTTTAGAAACACCATCAAAAGCTATAATGGTGACCAGAACATCCTAGTGAGCTCATTAGCAAATAAGGTTCATACACGTTTTTTTATAAGAAAAAAACTCTCTGGCTTCAGACTGGATGTTTCTTAGTACTTCAACAAATCCAGCCTCAAATGTTTCTCAAATGTTTTTTAATATTTAAAGACTTCCAATGACAACAACAGGCCAGATTAGGTAATTCTGATGCAAGCAGAACGATGATCAGGTTTTGTAACGCATGTAATGGATGTGTATTCTATTTTCTTGCTAGTTTGATCAAAAAATTACTAGTAAAAGCAGTTTTTGCAGGTTATTCTTGAAACTCAGTCTGTCTGTGTTTCTTAATTTTTCCCTAATTTCAGCCTCATGTCTCTTATAGATGTGTTCCTTATAAAAAAACGTGTAAGTTAGCAATTCGATACTCGATACACTAATAGACAAGAGTGGAAGCGTTTATATTAGAAAATAGATCTCAATGTCAAAGTTAAGGTCTACAGTTCGAGTTATGAAACAGGCACGTCAAATAAGAAGGCCTACGTATGATCAAGTACACTCCAAGTATAACATGATTTATCATCTACCTGTTCAAGACTTTAGTTGCTTTTCGTAATACTTCTCGTTGCTCTTTGGCAGTTTCTTTGTTCAATGGGATCTTAATCTTCTTACTAAATAATCAGTTGATCAGTCACTTAATAAATCAACCAGCAATCAATCAATCAATCAATCAATCAATCAATCACTCAATCAATCATCAAAAAAGAAATCCCACACAAGCAATCATTACCAGCAACAAAGAAAGCAATCTAGTCGGTACATTGATGTAGTAATCAAAGTCAATCATTGAAAAATCCAAACAATCAATCACAAAGAATCACTCGAAGAATCATTCAAAAAATCAGTCAACGAGTCAATAAGTCACTTTAACACCAAGAAGCAAAAGATTAATCAGAAATCCGATAACATATCAATTGTTGATGATCATTTGATCTACTAATCAAAATATCAACACAGTACTGCATGTCAACAAATTTACCACTAAAAACAGCAATCATTCACTTATTGATGCATTGATCAGCAATCAGTGATCACTGATCAACAATTACAAATCAGCAATCAGTGATCAGCAATAATTGATTAGTGACGTTGTCAGCAATATCACAGTTCTTTTAATGCTCAATTACTAGCAGTGTCGTGGCCACGGAGAGGTATGGGTTGGAATACCCCCCACCTTTTGCCAAGATGGTGCTCGAGATTTCTTTAAAATCAATGGGAAAATAATTGGAGGGGGGTAGTAGCAAATCTTCAGAGAAGTAAGGGGTGTGGCAAAAGAATTTTCATTGATGCCTCCCACTTTTATAGCCCTGGCCACGCCCCTGATTACCAGGGTTCCGCAGGGCATTTTGGACGACGGACAATAAACGTCTGCTGATGAACACCACAGTCAGTCACAGAGTTGTGTTCACTTTATTTGGAAACTTGCTTCAAGATCAAAATTTGATGCTGAAAATGATGGTACCGACCAGTTTTTAAAAAATGGTACCCAATATTCCTTAATGGCTGCCACAATATGATTGCCATCCCATTTTGAAGAAATTATAAGTTTCCCTCGTAGCAATAGTGGGTGCAGTAACACCAAACAAGAAAACTTATTGAGCTATAGCTAGAAATATACCAAAATAATCCATTACCGTTCTGTTGGTGATTTTGCAACAGTCTGTAAGGAGAAAAGATCACAGCATTAACTTTTATATCCTACTGTTTCTTAGACGTATCAACGCAAAAATTCCAATGAGTTTGGATAAGATATTGAGAGGGCTTTCGCTAAGATTAACAGACTTCCTAACATTATATATCTTCTTTAACGCAAACATCGTCTAACAAAATGTTCATAGGAAATATAATTATATATGCTATGGAACGTTAAAAGCACGATCCTCTATTCAATATTAAGCATCGTGCTCTTTTCGAATGTCAAACAATACTGGCCGTATTCTAAGCAAAACGAAAGGGAAAAAGCCTGAAAATTGAATTGAGAACAATTAACCAACTTACCCAGCTAGCATTTTTACGAGCTGGTAAAAACTGCTTGCCTGAAATTGGAGAGAAGGGTTGGTCAAATCAAATGTGGGTAGCTGTCACTGAAAGCGCTTGTGAAATATATGCGACTCAATTCAAATTGAACGTTGATGAAAATCTGGCATGCATATGGTAGTAACCAATAAACCAGCTATTGTTAATAACAGACTATCTTATAGCAGATGAGAGAAAGGCTTTGATTCTGCAAGTCTTAAACTATCACTGACATAGTTTGAGCAAACACGAAGCTCAGAATTACCTAATCGACGTCCCAACGATAGCTTTTGTAAATGTGGAACATAAGGCAAATAGAAATTTATAAATTAAAAGTTAATTAAATTAAAAAATAAAAATTAAATAACAAATTGAATAAAAATTAAATGCAAATCCTACTTCCAATCAGAAGAAGTTCAAGCAAAGAACCTTACCATTTCTACGCGCTTCACCAGCCTGCTTAAACAAGGTAACCGCACAAATCATATGTCGGATCAACGACCATTTATAAACCGCTACTGGATCAGAGCCCAGAAGCCTTCTCATAAATAACATTTTACTGTTTTTTAATGACGATACAATATCCTTCCTCATTAAATCTTGGTTCTTTGCCTTGAAGTCCTGAAATGGATAGTGTTACAGAAACATATTACTCTGAAAAAAGCTGCAATAACTAAGACAATTATAGAATGGGTTATGGTCTAATTATATGGGCTTTGTTAACCGGGCCAACCCACTTCGCCGAGGTCTCGAGTTTATTATCAAATCCTTTCAACATGCTATCATACGGCAAGAGGGCTAGCCCGGTGAACCGGGATCTCGCATTCTTCAGCCGAGATCTTAAGCTAAGCGGGCTTTGATTTTCTAATGTTATAGCTCCAGCCCGGTTTGTCGGAGTAGATTTCATGCTTTTTTCATTCATATTTCTATTATTTTTTAATTCATGAGACGTCACACGGTCAATGACGTGAACGATGTTTTATAAAACATTCAAATGGTAACGAGCTAAATCTAGCCCAGTAAAGTGGGGTAGCTCGATTAAGCGAGCTCATGTGATGAGGTCCTTAGTATGACAAGGCGATTTTCAGCTTTGTAAATAAGGATTTTAAGAACCCAATAGAGAGGAAGGAGTTTCAGACATTAAATGATCTTTCTAAACTGCAATCCACTGCGAGAGTTGGTTTCTAGGAGTTGATAAATATGGAAATGTGGCATATGGAAGAGAAACAACTGAGGGAAGGGGATTTAGTACCATAGTGATGGCACAGAGATCTTTCTTTAACCAACTCAAATAGGAAACTGAATTTACTTTAACTCTACAGGGCTACATGACCTAACCGAGATTTTTGTATGGTTCCAGTAACAATATTGCCAAGAAAGTTAGAGAAATTTTTCATGCAGCATAAAAATAAGGCAAAGTAATTTACTTGTGTCGAAAACAGTGGATACCCTACACTAGACTTCCTGATTCTGGGTACCCAGTAGCAGAGCTTTCAATAATATCTACGGGAAGCGGTTGATCATAAATAGAGGGGGCTGTGTACCATGGAGGGCCGCAAGCATCATGTGTACTCTTTACGTCTGTGATTTTCAACCACTGTGCCGCGGCACACTAGTGTGCCATGAGAGGTAGTCAAGTGTGCCGTGAGAAATTATCCAATACTACTTTTCAAAATTAACATTTATTAACCATTTTCTGCAAATATTATGTCAAGGTTGAGTAATCACGCCCATTTACACTGAGAAGGATAAATGCACTTTTACTGAAAATAGATATTAATAGAGCCTGTAATCAGTAATTTACCATGCATTTCCGACCTACAGCTTAGTGGTAGAAAAAACTTAAACGCCAGTGAATATGGCTCTACGAATTGCAAGCGACAGCAACTTCCTGCAGTCCTCCAGGCACCTTTCACGATCCCCCAAGGGAGCGAGGGCTCCATTTAGGGGACTGCTAATCAAAAACTCAATACTGATGTTGCAACTTATCATTCAAATCTAACAGCAAATAACTTATAGATTATAAAGAATTATCACCTTGATGTTGTATTTAACCGCACCCGCATAATGTATAACGCTAAAGCAAGGTTCTTTTGTAGGGGGCTTTTCATAGTAGTTGTTTAGCGAGTGATGTTTGTTGAATTTTGCCAGAAGACTTTCATCTGTGCCAACGCTGAGGCTAGAAAATAAAACGCACACATTTAGGTCTCAAGGCAGGAGCCAAACAAAACTTCACAGTAAGCACAGGCCAGTTACGATAAAACCTACAGAGGCAAGTAGCTGCAAATCAAAAAAAGCATTTATACTGATAAAGACAAAAGTCGAAACGTCTAAAGAACTAAAAATTTTTCTTGACCTCTACTTATTTTAAAAGGCTACCTACTCACAGCAAAATAAAAAACTAGTACATAACAACTTCCAATGCACGAGCTAAAATTACACGAAATCTATAAAGATGTATCCCAAAACATTCGATCGGTGACAGCCCTAAAGTTTCAAAGATAAAAGGTGAAGTTTGAGGTAAACACTGTGCATCCAACCTGCATTCTTCATCCAGTAGATTAATCAATCCCACTGGCCTGCCGCTGATGAGGTGCAGGCATGATTCATTATCAACAAAGTCAACCTTGTCCCAATGAAGGCCTTCAGTAATGTACTCATCCTGTAGAAACAAAAAATATACTACAGTCTGTCAGGGCCTAACACACCAAACACATACCGATCCAAATTTCTACAAAACTCTTGGGTGTGGTGACTCTCTGAAATTATAAAATTGGCATGACGGAAACTTGAAAACTAGCACGTTGTGTACGATATATAGTAGACGTCATATAACTGATTGGAATGGACTGGCGTATACTTTTTGTGACGAGAATCATTTGTTGACTTCATACCTATTCTGAAGATACGACAGAAGCTAGCTTTGGTAACCGGCCTGTATCGAATACATAGGCCCTATTCACAAGTTCTCGCGTTCCTATTAAGAGACCTGCAAGTTCTATTCTACATTTTTGCAAAGCAAGTCAAATCCACAGATGCTTTGCCGTTTGGTAATGCTTCTAATGCACTTGTTAATGCTAATGTTACCTACTATCCCCAAGACAACAATGAAAGGGTTTCCTTGGCAATAATACTAGTAATTTCATAGGGCTACCGAGACATAACGATACAATACTTTGCTAGGGGTGATTACTTAATACGATCTTTTTTCTCCATTTTACCTCCGTTTCCCCCAGTTCCTTAGGGCTTGGAGGGTGCCTCTCATAAGACTTTATTTCTGGCACGAGCATTTAGGACCGGATGCCCTTCCTGACGTCACCAATGGCATGCGTTAGGCCTCGAACCAAGACCATGTTGATCTGAGTCGAGTGCATTACCGCAAGGCCACGGCTGCTCTGATTACTTAATTTGATAATACGGGTAAATTTCAGGGAGCAAATGGGTTGTAGATTATTACCTAATAATGTATCAAGCCCTTTAAACACATTAATTTTCTTGACACTAATACCATTTCTATCGGGGAGGTAGGAAGCATTCACAAACTGGGAGGACAAATACATTCAGGGGCACCCTCATGAGCAAAACATGGCTACTATGTAAGCTGAAAAGGGGTACTTTACATATAAATTTGTGAAAAGTGAAGAGCGATACGTGCCACTGTACCCCCTGTGCTTTCCAACAACTAAAAACATAATTCCTGTAATAGCAAGTAATGTTCCAAAATGCAAATACAGCCTACGCAAGGACTAGGCGTTCGACTGAGAGCGCACAGGAACATATAACAATTTGGTGTCTGTTAATGGTAGCGTAAAGGGCTATAATGAGAGACGATAACACTTGCATTTTGACACAGAAATGTATCAACAACAAATGGAAGTTTTAAACAATAATTATACCAAAATGAAACAAAGATCACAGAAAGAAACTCACTCGCCAAACGGATACAATTAAGAGATCTAATAATTGCGTACCTGTCTAATTTTAAATATGTGTTGGTTGAGATAAAATTGCAGGTTCTCATTCGCAAAATTGATACAGAACTGTTCAAAACTGTTCATCTCAAAATCTTCAAAGCCAAAAATATCTAGAACTCCAATCGAATAAGCCTAGAAAAATAAAGGAATGTAATGAGACAAACAATATTTCCCAAAATAACATAAGGACAGCATCTGGGTATAGAACCCAGATTAGTAGTGGATCTAAACAAACCATATCGGGGACATCTTCTTGGATAATATCCGTTAGCTTCATCTTGTTTTGATAGAAATACCCCATCCTCTGTGATCACATATCCCAAATTTCAATAATAGCAATACCCCATGCACCCCATTCTTTAAACAGAAATGTCCCATATCCCTTTCATTTTCTTTGCTAACATCCTATATCTGCTCAAAATCTAGTGGAGCCCCATTGACTACGAACCATTAGAGCATGTGATATTGTATAGAAGTGAAAGGGTGTGTGGAAATTTATAACTAGATGCGGATCTAAAACGAAGAGGAATGAGGAAAGGTGTGTCAAACTGGGCTATTTGCTCTACTTACCACTTGCTTTACCACAGAGCAATAGCTATGTCTAAACATAGCAACGAAGTGCAGATCAAGAGAAAATGATTTCATTACCTAAGTTTACAACAACCATATTTAATCAATACTGTCCACTACATACCGTGATATCTGATATTCTTGGCTGGTGTCTGGACTTTAATGTTTGATTTATCTAAAAATCAAGTTAAATATTGGGAAAATATGTCGGTAACGCTACAACTCATGAGGGATTGTAGAATATTGTGGAAATAGGATTGTTATGATAAATACTGATCAAAAAGAATAAAGGACGATTTTATAAAAAGTCTGGGAATTTAAGGTATCAAATGGTCTTGCTCCTCAATATTTGACTGAGCTTTTTTCGATAAACTCACAAAGATCCCTTCATACTTCTACTGATTTGAAGTTGCCACTATTCAAAACTGCAAGTAGCTAGAAATGCTTTTCGTTCAGGGGAGTAATATACTGTAATAGCCTCTCAGCTGAGTCCAAACAAGCCGTAACATTATGTAGCTTTAAAGCATCCATGTAGATAAGATTTTTCTCCTGTTTTCTACTTAAAAAATTATTTCATAGATTTTAACATTGTACAATAGGCTATTTTTTAACTTGTAACTTACTTTTAGTTTAAGTTTGTGTTTCATCTAAGTTGCACGTTCTTTTTTAGCTGAGGGCCCCTTGTAAATCAGCGCTTGCTGAAGGGTTACTTTCTTACATGATATTGAAATTAATTAGCATGATAGAACAAACTACAGTTTCCGTTCAAATCTACCCCAAATTCAAAATTTAGGCTCCTGATTTCCAAATGAAAGACTACCATATGCCAAAGCATTAACATGTAGAATTCTCTAACAAATAAAGAACTGTATAGGAAGATAAATACATTACAAAAACATTGAATGATGTATCAAACGAAATTTAGATAAGAAAGAAATGCTACAGTTTTGTAAAATAAACTGCGTTGATTTATGCTTTGTAGGTTTAACTTGAAGCGAATGAAGTAACACATCATCAAAGTTCTAAAAGCTAATAACGAAAATTAAGAGAAACAGATGAGATTTGAAAAGTTTCCCATACCTGTAAAACAATCCAGTCGAAAATAGAGCCATATAATGCCTTCGCCATTCCATCTCGTGTTGCTATGGCCTAAAATTGATCACAAAAGATAGAACCTAATATCATAGTCATCGCGTAGCCAATTTTTCAATGGAAATGCACAATCCAAAGATCTATTTCAACTAAAACTCCAGTCGAGTAGTTCCAAGAACTCTGGAAACCAAATTACTGCTTTGGAACTACTTCCAAACAAACAATCAATTTAACAACTATTCCTAGATTTCCTTTACCAATCTATCAGCTATCTCTAAACATTCTCATTCCTTCACTAAACTTGCTACATATTTTCTATGATAAATCGTGTCTGACATTCTAATATATATATATATGTATATATATATATACATATATATATATATAT
>WIPJ01067435.1:533501-556857 GCA_018155075.1 Cassiopea andromeda
ACGATAAAACGTATTTCGGATTATATATTGGGAAATATTTAAATGGATTTATTGCTATTAATATGCCACCGACATACGTATAAATACGTCCGGATTGGAACCTTGACTGCAGTTTTTCTAAAAGTATGGTCTCGTTTAAAACTGGTAAGTCTACTAAATCATCAATTTCTTCTTCACCCCGGAAAGCAGGATCAAAATTCCATTCATCCGCATTTGTGTTTGGTTTTAGGCCATCTAGCCAAGTTACACGAACGTTCGGCATCGCATCTCCCACTAAGTTTTCGGTTTTCTGCCTCAAAAATATTCGGTATTCCCCAATAACTCCGTCAGTTCCTCGCTTGAACTCCCATTCGCGCTGAACTCTGACTGGGGATTCAAATTCCTGCAAAGTACGCGCCCGCCCTCGGGATTCTGGGGTCTCTGCAAAATCTCCGGTTTGGTTGTAAACTTCGACTAAATCAAACTTTTGTGGGTCAGCAGGAATGGTCAGCTTCTCAAGAACAGATTCAATAACGTCAACCGCCGTTGCATGCTCTTGTGTCCAAACGCTAGTGCAATGGACACCGGGGGCGATGTCACCAGGAAAGACCCTCACTACATGCTGTACCAAAACTTCCTCTGGGACAGGCATATTTATAACAGTGAAGCTTTATGTGCGAATACTGAGAGCGTTCCTTTTTCCATAAAATAAGAGAGTCTTCTCGTGGTCATACGAATTGGCATATCTGAAAGGAAATTCGAATGTAGATATTTTCACGTTAATCTAAAAGTCAGAATATCGTAGCAAACAAATTCATTAAATGGATTTATGGCATTATCCCATAACTTTACACCGGAGTATTACCGGATTGTCAGGGTTGAACTTTCTACTGAAATCAGCTTTCAATCTTGTAAAACAAAACCCGATTCTTTTCATTTGTATGGCTACCATTAGTCAACAGGTGTCTAGGATTGATGACAAAACAGACTTCTCAATTTCATAAGTGAATGAACAAACTCATAATTAAAACCTGAGAAACTTTTGAGAAAGAGAAAAGAGGGTGCTTGAATGGCGTCGCGTGACCTTGTTTCTGGGAGGGGGAGGGTGTAGAGTAATAATATACCGACAGAAACTAATAAAGCTGTGAATTTACCGACGGAGGTGCGAATTTACCGACAAAAGGGTTTTTAACAAGCTCCTTACTTTTATGGGGTGCGGTGCTGCAAGAAATGGCATTTTCGACACTCTTTTTACTATTTCATGCAGTAATTTACCGATGAAAGTCATTGAATCCAAATTTGCCGACGAGGTCACCGAAGGTTGGGGGTGCTACACCTCCACACCCCCCGCTAGCTACGCCCCTGATGATACGCACAAAGGGGTGTGGGCCAATACTAAGGGTGAAAAAAGAACTTAAGGCAAGGGAGAGTGCTTCCTTGGTGGGAACCACTAGTGAGATTTTACTCACGGCCGTTCCTAGAACTTTTCTGTGAGCGGTGTGTGGCCAACATTACCCCCGAAAATGGGCGTGGCCCCTAGTTTTCGCTACAAAACAACACCTAAACCTTCATTTTGGGTTTTCAAGACTACAGCAATTCAGAAAATTTTATTGATAGGAGTGGTAAATTTAGTGATTTGCACACCTCCCGCACCGTAATGTAGGAATAGGCCTGAGCTTATATAGGATGTATGCTATACATGAGAAACTATAGGAAAATGTGATTGCTACGAAATCAGTTGTGAGATCTCTAAGCTGCTCATCAGTGCTTCCATTCGATATCATGAAAAGAACAATCAAATCAACATACAACAAACTTACTGTTGCCTTATTATAAACCAGATGTAAATATGTATAGTGGAATATGCAACAACAAAAACATTACAATGACAAATATTTGGCAATAATTGGCTGCTTTCAAAATAATTCGTAATCTCATCTACAATACAACTATCTATGCTCTCTCATGAATTGTAGGCAACCATGATGTTGTTTACATAATAGCCCTGACTCCATGCTTCAAGGCCATTATACCATTTCCAATATGCTCATCTAGCTTTTTGTGAGAAAGTGTCATTAGCTTGTGCCTGCTAAAACAGAACCACTGTGCCAAATATGTCTATGGTTGCTATATTTTAATCCCAACCTACTAAATATGCCAAAATATTGCACATGTCTTTTCACAAACAAGATACGATTTGCTCTACTTGCTACAGCACTAAAGAACACATAATTTCACAGTCCAGAAACAGAAAAACAGATGCATTGCTCTAAAAGTCTAAGCTACAAAGATTCATGCTTGACTAGAAGCCAGCTATGTCCTACAAAGACACTTGAGTTCAAAAATAGCAAGCAAAATTCTAGCTGTATTTCCTTTGTGACCACATAGTGAGATTCTATACAAAAAGGAAAGCCTCAAAAGTGTAGAGAAAACTCTTATTAAGCCTAATTAAGTGAGGAACTTTTCCATGATTGCTTACAATATGAAACTATGTGCTATACCACATTTAATATGATGAGGCATTGAAAGACAAAATCTATAAAAATATTTTGAATCAACAGCTTGCAGAAATAAAATATTATTCAATGCACTATTGTGTGCCAGATCAAAAACATTAAAGATTTTTCAAAACATAGCTACACTAATAATTAGTGCTATGTGCAGTGTTATTTTCCAAATCCACTAAACTTTTAATAAGACAATACGCAAAGTGCAATGCCTGATTTGAATTTCTCACAGAGAAGTTTATGTCAATAACTGAGAGAATATTAATGTTCTAGTATTTTTCTGATTAGCATTTGATGTAGAATGAATATATATATTCATGGATACACTGAAAAGAGTGAGTTGTAGCACAAAATTACAACCAAATTTACAGAACTTCATTAATATTTCAAATGGTCTGATACTCTTGAACAGAACCTATCACCTGTTTGAGTAAATAATAGTTGAAAACAAGAAAGCAGTCTTAATTATTTATGTAATCAGCATGTCTTTGCATTTTCTTTCACAATAAGTGGGCATTCAGATATAAAGGATGTAAAAGCTAGCCAGATAAAATTCCAAATATTTTGAACATGCTGCAAAATAACACTATGTATCAACAAATGCCTGTAGATATACACATTTTTTATAAGAAAAAAGTTTATAAGAAAATTAGGCTCAAATGGCCAAAATCTTGAGAAAACCTAAAGAAAATCACAAGGTTCAATTTCCAAAATTAAGTCTTTTTATTGGCCAAAAATTTATAATACATCATTATTGCATTAAAAATATTGTAGGTGGAATTCAAATTCAAGTATACAAGATTAACAAAGAAAGTGCAACCAATTTTTGCCAGTTTATTTCAGTAGAAGTTTAGAAAAATTTAAGAAAATCTCAGGTTCAATTTCAGGAAAAGTTAAAAAAAATTGGGGCTCAGATAAAATGAAGGCTTTCTTATAAAAAAGTGCATGCACTTATGGGGGATGTGGAAAGTAATAACATCTCTCCAAGAAACTATGGCATTGAAATGAAAACATGATTTCAAAAACTTGTGTAGAATAATCTTGATAATCAAAAACTACATTAATGAAAAGTTTAGAAATGTCTGTTATGAGACACAACTAATAGCATCATATCAAACAGGCTTGTAAGTAAAAAATGTGTTAGACAAGTTAGTGTATCTACAAAATTTTCATGCAGACCAGTTGCTTTTAATACATTAATTATCAGTAAAATGAGGCTGTGAATGAAAAGATAAATAAGAGCATAAAGGACAATACACCCACACATAACATTATGGATTTAAAGCTTTTTCCAAGCTATATCTCAGAGAAGGAAACTGTTACTTTCATTTTCTAAAAGAGCAAAATTAGTGTAATTGACTGCATATGCTTCCTCAGCTGCAAATCACCAACATCACTACTTACTAGTAATCAAAATATAGTTCACTTGCAAAACTGTTCAAAAGATAAACATTTTATAACTATGCCATGACTCTCTCAAAACTCTCTTCAAAATTTATTTGGGATAAGGCCAATGGTAAATTAGTAGTATATTCAACATGTAGTGGAATGTGTTTGATAAACTTGGGTTACAAATGTTGTCAAGAGGTCAAAAAATTTGAGCTCACCTTCTGAAAACAGAAGTGATAATCAAGCAAAATCATTGTAACAGCTGTGATATGGTGTATACGAATCTTTATAGCCCCCTTTACTTTCTTCTGTAATAACAGTGAATATTAAATCATCTTAATAAAGTACACACAGCTTGTATACCACATACACAGCCAAAATAACACAGAGCTACCTGTTGCAAACTCCAATTACCAAATTGAAATAAATACCAGAGCACTAAAAGATCTTGAAGAAGAAATGAAAGATGGAAGGGAATCAGGAAAGTGATGTGGATGACAACAGTGTTGTATCAACCCAACTTTGTAGAGCCAACTAAAGTGGAAGGTGGGTCCAAATAGCCAATAACAGCCAGCTATTATTTACCAGAACCAAGAAAGGATGGACATCAGGAGGCATTTTTCTCTAGAGAAGCTTTGGCATCACATTCTCTAAATCTCAGGGAAATGCCCCTTTTGAATAGCATACAATTTCTAGCTAGAAAATGGCAGGTGACTTCATGTACATGCATTTGAAAATTGTTATCCTTCTTATTTCAAAGCTACCCAGAAAAGAGAAGGAGACTCAGCTCCTCCACTGTGAAGGGAAGCAGAGCTCCTAAGCCCCAATTTTCTATGGCCCTGATCAGATCCACACTGTTCTATAACAAGAGATGGATAAATGTCACTCAAAGTGAATTTCTGTCACAAAAGTTATGCAAAATGCACAAACTAGGAATAGTATGACCAGATATATTAGGCCTACAAACACCCTTCAAACAAAAAGGTATACGCTTTTATCCTAGATTTCAAACAGTGTCCCAGACAAGTTAATGAAAATATGTCTAAGGTTATTGTATATGCCAAAACAAACTGCTACAAAAACAATGAAACTCTCCCGAAATGGCCTTAGGCCTTGCATGACTCCGGTATCAAACTGTGCATAGAAAGGGAGGATTACACGTTTAGAATTATATTGCAGATTTCGGTATTTAGGTGTAAACGTCAAAGCGATTCGGTTTTAATCTAGCCGTTCCTAACCTTCAACCCCAGGACGTTCCGTAATAAATATCGCGAGTCTCATGCGGACAATTTCAGATAAGGCAATTCCATTTTTGTTTAGATTTCGTTCTCTTGGACGCCATAGAGGCAACGGCACTGAGCCATGTCTTTCCGTGCAAAGTCCTAGATACTTCCCTGTGAGTACCTGAGTTCAGGTTTTGGTTTCTTCCTGTAAGTTTGACCTTAAAGGATCATCCTGTCCTGGCCTGGCTCATTCTTGCAAACATCATCATTCTGACATTTTCAAACTAATGCATTTGATTTAAACCCACCCTGAGCCGGCCTATTTGATAAGCACGTACCATGAAATGCCGTTTATAATTGGGATATACTTTTTAACTCACCACGTAGTAACAAGATACTTCGGTCAAACAATTTTGGACACAATATTATCGGATGGAAAATCAAATTCAGCTCAAAGTCGGAAAAGATGATCTACGAAAGCGAATGCATCTACCTCAGGCTTAGTGAACTCCAATGAGTAATGATGATATCGGTAAATCGTAATCCACTGTTGTCAATAAAATACTTCTGCTATTTTCCAGTGATAAAATAAAATTCTCAGCGAGTTCTTTTCCCAGCTCGACTCGCTCTTCCGGAAACCAATTCACCAGTCATAACTGGAGGCCTCGCTTTAACGTTCTCGCCTCCAACTCAAGTGATGAGCAATTTTGTCTGGTTTCATTTCACAGTATGACAACAGTGCAATACGCTCTGAACAATCCCGCCCACAATTTATTTGCGTTTTTGTCATGGGCCTTTTCACTGGTATTCGTCGGTCTGCATGAATAACTCATTTATTCCGTCTTATGTAATTGGACAAGTGATACGTCATCTGTGAATGACTGTTTGGAGTTTTGTGGCTATTTTTGGATACCCATTTTCTCATTCTTATACTCCGTCATCACCAATATACTTCTACCAAGAGCTGCCTGAAATGGAAAATTGCCAATCCGTTTCCAGGTATATCCCCTCAATCTTACAACTGGACTGTTTCTTATGAAACAAAGGAAAGCAAAAAATCATTTGAAATTTTCATTCCCAGCCAATTATTTGTTCTTTAAAGAATCTGAGTTACTTTATATATTTCTAATCCGTTTTTTCTGTTCTGTGGTCAACTGTTCAAAAGAAAGTTTCTTTCTTTTCTTGCCTTTATTTCTTTTTAATTTCCTATTATATAAACCTCCACATCAAGCAATAGCTGCGTTAGATCCAAGGTTCATTCCATGTACTTGGGCCCGAAGATTTTCGGCGTACACTAAGCTGTTTTTCGGCCTTCGGCCTGGAAACTGACGGAAAATTTTCAGCGTATGAAATTACTTAAGTGTTGATGTGTGAAACTGGATGTGATTTCTTTTATCATTTACTTTTATTAGTGCTGCACTGTCGTATTTCTCAGTGTACGATATATTTCTTGACGCACCATCGGCGTGCAGTTTTCATGGGGTGCATCATGGCGATAGATACAACCTGTACAATATAAAATATATATACATACCTATTATCCATTCCAATACCATGGGCATCCATTCGCAAAGGCATCGTCAATGTTCATACAGAAAGAAAACACTCACAAGGTTATAACATGACACCAGTTGGCTTCAGATGACAAAATTTTCTGTCCAAATTTCAAAGCATCCTTTTCATGCTTACTACAATTAGTTTCTAAAGTGTAATGATATGTCAAACATCCACGGACTTGGTGTCTGCTAAGCAAAATCATTGGTCTTGATAATGGGATGTTTTCCATTACGATGGTATGCAACAATATGGAAATAAAATATTATGTAATAACACCATCTTCCAAGGCAATGGCATCAAGATCTGTGGCTACAAATTCTACATCCAACAATTTCTAGGTTTCGTAGTAGATTGTAAGCTTGGGGGTCTCCTGTATTGTTGATCTACAAATGAGAGCCGAAAAATTGAGTACTTCTTTTTGCTTTGGCATTGAGAACCAAAATCATTGAGGGGGTTACCACGCAGGCTGCCGAAAGCACACTGGCGTAATGAGTCATATGGAGCAGGCAGAATTTACCGCAATGTTCGCAGGTTAAAGTCTAGAACTTGAGCTACTGGAAAGTTGTGTGCGTTATTCCTTTATCTGAAGCGTTGCTTTGCAGGCTGCCTCAAACGACAGCTTTATGCACTCTGCACCTCAAGGCAAAGCGGCTAGAAACGAATGTTGACCACTGGCGGTGTACTTGAAAGCTAAACAAAATGCAATTTTGCACTTTTTTCGAACACCGACTCTGATTGTGATTAGATAAGTATCTGTTCCAGGGATGTGCCTATATAATTTCCGTTGGGGGGGGCGTATTGACAATTGAACCGACAGACGGTCACAAAAGGTCACGGAAAACACTATGACCAATGTGACGCCAAATCTCGTGGGGCATGACCGACTATTGACCAAATTCTTTATGACTTCGTATAAGTTGGGGTCGTGATGCACTCCACGCCTCCCCCCATAAACACATCACATACGTGCTATAAAACACAGCAAATCGTTAAATAACATCTTCCTGAACAAATCGATGCTACAAAACAAAATAGGAACCAAACTGTATTGATTATTCTCAAATCAATAATCACTAGTTGCTTCGGACAGCAGCCATTAATGATCAATTGATATGTTGGCATTTATTTAATAAAAAAAATTTGCAAATATGAATTAGTCACACCAATATAATTTTATTTACCCCCAAAAAACCATCATACAAATTTTCTATATACAAAACTTCCAAGTAGACTTATAGCAAATCCTCAAATAGCTAATTATGATGGCAAATGGTCCAGTGGTAACTTCTAAAAATTGTAGCAAGTGGGTTCTAGGTGCAATTTCATAAAATGGGTGTGGCCTAGTTGCAACCACGCCTATATTTTTTAAAAGATGAATATATGATCCTTTAGTATAACCATGATACAATATAACCAACAATTAGAAAGATCTCATTAGCTATGCACAATTCATCACAGTAGTGCTATATATAACACTTTGAAAGCAAGGTCACCTGATTCTCCCCTTTAAAATTGTCAGTGATTTTAACAAGAGCATATTAGCCCACATGAGCCCCTCTACAAATCTCCCCTGACTTAGTCGCAAGAGGGGCTGAAGTGGCTATAGTCCCCTGCGAAGAAACGAAGAATTTTGGAACCTCACAATATGGGCATGAAATCAGATTCTCTTTGGTTTTATAGAGTTTTCATTAATGTAACAACAAATATTCAGCAAAAAATGATTGGAAAACTCATTTGGTCCACAATTTTGTATGGCGTAATGGTCAGGATGTGCTTCGGACTCTTGCATATAACAAGTGGTGATTTCTAAAAATCTCGCTCCCATTTTAGGTGTGACCCAGCTGCAACCACGCCCATATTTTCAAAGATGATAATATGATAATATAAAGTACTACTGATTTATTTATTTATTTTTTATTTATTTATTTCAAATATTTTAGAAGGGTGGCCCTTCAGCTGTGCTGGTTTTCAAGGGGCTCTCAATAACATAAATTACAAAATAAACAAAATATTTAAGATCAAATAAAGTGAACCTAGAATGTTCCTAAGATATTAATAAAAATCAAACTTTCTAAAATGCAAAGCGTCCCTAGTAACTGAGATGGATATTAACGATAAGAAAAAATGTAACTGACATGGATATTAATGAGGAAAAAATGCTGCTTCATATAGTTTAATCCAGTGATTTTCAACCACTGTGCCATGAGAGGTAGTCAAGTGTACCATGAGAAATCATCCAATACTATTTTTTCAAAATTAACATTTTTAATCATTTTCTGCAAATATTATGTCAATGTGGAGTAATCACGCACATTTACAATGAGGTGGAGAGGGGGAGAGGGTGACATTGCCGCCCCCAATAAGTCATCTATGTTGTACAAAGAATTGCTCTATAGTTTTAATTATGTCTGTATTGACCTTACCAATTCTGGAGGTATGACAACGCAGATATATGGCTGATGAAACCAGTTTGAGGAATGAGGCTGGGTTCTTTCTTAGCATGTTTTATAGGACGTTGCCTCAAAAGAAATTTCTAGGGGCAAGCCCCCGGGCCCCCAATTTCCCACACAATACCTATTAGAAATGACTGCCTATTCATCCTGTTTCATCAATACGTCCAAATGTGCGATATAATGCACTTTAAAAACTCTTTATTGTGCTTCTACATCTGTGCCCCCCGCCCCCATGTAGTTCAGCTCTCTACTGACCACAATGTAGTATTCTGCTATTTGCCAACAGGTAGTTGATTGGCCCGTGTCATTTTGTAATACCTTTCGCTAATGGTGTGCCGCAAGACTTGTCCGATGCAAAAAATGTTCTGTTGCTAGAAAAAGGTTGAAAAACACTGGTATAATCAACAATTAGAAATTTCTCGAGAACTACGTCGCAGTGCATAATTGACCATAGCAATAGAAAATACTTTAAAAGCAAGGTCAATACACTTTGAAATGCAAAGTCAATACAAGAATTCTGGAAGGGGTTGAGCCTCTCCTAGGAATCACCCCTGCATATAATGAATACACCTGAAAAACCCCAACAACGCAACAAGATATTGTTAGTCAAAATCTCAAAAGCATCGTCCTTGCCACTACAGTGATTTTCCATTTGCGAAATTCAAAACACCACCTACGCTCAAGAGCTCTCTATATGAATCTCGCCTCGAATTCCACCGCGACATATGGGACATAAGACCGTGCTGGACTGTTGGCGAAGCCTTCGTATGCATTTTGAGCAGGTCTCCATGTGCATACAGGGCATTACCACACAATCACGCCGCCTGTCTTGGCATATGTGGCAATTTAAGGCACTTTCTGCCTCACTAAGTTCACCTTCTTTCTTCTTCACGACTTCTTTCAAACTCTCAATTGTTTCCCTCTCTTTCTCTTCGCTTATTTCTGCAACATGTACATCCAGTGCAGATATTCTGTCTCCCGTTTTTTCCAGTCCATCCAAAATACTCTCACATAAATTAACAACACCGTCGAATTTTCCAGTCATTTCATCAACTTTTGATGAGACTTCATCAATTCTTTTTCTTGTGCCATTAACTGTATCCAGCTTCACAACCTCCCTTCTATGGTCCACACTAATCTTCTCAAGCTCCTTCGCAGCAATCGAAAGCATATCCTCGCAATAAAGCTTGACCTTTGACATTTGGTGCTTAATAAAAAACTCATTTTCTAATTGAATTGAATTGAGAAGATGCTCTAGCAAGTCATCTAAATCAACTTCCCCTGCAATGGTTTCATCATTTTTATTGTTTTCCCATACTTCTGTGGGATTCTCTTCAACATTCGCCACGAAACAAGTATTTTTGTTAACGCTACCTTCATCCTTGGCAGCAATGGCATCTTGGTTTGTGATGCTCTCAATTTTTTTCTTGACATCTGAAAGAGAACTTAGCCTTCCAAGTTGTTCTTTTTGCCTCTCTGTCGAGAAATACTTTTTCTCTAGAAGCAGCACTTCGTCGTCAACCTTTTCCTTTTGACGTAGGTTCATAGTTTTTGACAGCGAACATGGTACATCTATGAAGAAAATTTAAGTTAAAAAATTTTATTGGAAGGAGCCAGCTTTTATTCAATGACTTTCACATTAACAAAATTCAACCACTATTGTGTAAATACTGACATTGTATACATCATAGATCAGGGGTGGCCTATTAGCGAGATGCTAAGAGCCGCATTCTTCAATGTGATTATGCAAAGAGCAACATCAAACTCATTGGGACACATGAGTATTACCTTCATCCTTTCCTCTCACACGAAAATATCCTATTAAACTCACGTGAAGTAAACATATACAAGAAGGCACACTTTAATATGAACGTACTAGCCGCACGACACCGGGCAAAGAGTCGAATGCGGCTCGCGAGCCGTGGGTAGGCCACCTCTGTCATAGATCATATTGGCATTAAAATAATCAAATGCTATTCTGTTTCTTTATGAATTACTTTTAACATTTAGATACAGTGTTATAATATCATAAAACTCTGTCACAAAATAGATCTTCTTTAAATGGGAGGTGACTTTATTCTGATTGATAATGTTGCTAATATATTCACAACAAACCACAACAGAAAAGAACACAATTGGCATGGTTAGCAACAGCACAACAGATGTGGAAAAGCACAATGGGCTCATTAGCTCAGTAAATTTGACAAATAGAAGAAATAGTGGCATGAACCAAACGAACCCAAATTCTTACCTTCACAATAATTCATCTGTCGCAAGGGTTCTGATTTGACTAGGCAGCCTCTTCTGAAATCTAATAAATCTACATGCCCACTACTTGAGTAATGCGTGAAACTTCCTTCACATAATCCACCTGCAAAGTATCCCTTGAGAATGCTCCCATCAGGGTATATCAGCATTCCCTTCCCTTGAGGCCTGTCCAGATACCACTCTCCGTTGTACCTTAAACCGGACGCTAATTCTAGACAGCCAAAGCCATGCCTAGGAAAGAAACATAGGCCATTGGTTAGATAGACAAAGCAAATACACTCTGAGGTGCCAAACAAACATCCCTCAATTATTCACATTTCGAATTTTTTCCGACCCACCCTACCTTATTAGGACCCCCGTTTAATAATTTTCGAGAATTTGAAGTTTTTTCGAACTCTTCACCTCATATTTTTCCGAAAAGCTTTGTGAGTACTATTCACAACAACTTTTCAAGGAAAAATAGCGTGCTTCTGAATATATTTTAGTTTTACTAGGGAGGTTAGGTGAATTTTTACCTTGCAGTGAATTAGAAAAGTGAAGACAGAAACGAAAAGCCAGTTGAATTATAAATATTTTGGTATTTAAACCAACAAAGTCGACGAGACAAACGGAAATTATGTGACTTTTTATTGTTATCAAATTTGCTAGTAACGCAATATAGACAGATGACACCGAAACGATAGCATATCTTGGCAAAAGTTGTACATTTTTTGCAATAACTATTGATAGTGATAACATACAGCGTTTACACTTGGAGGATATATGCAACAACCTTCACCGAACAAATAACATGGGGTGTGCAACCCTAGCAACCACCATTACCATGTGACAACAGCAGCTACTATCCTGGCAAAAGCTACGTAAGAGCAAAAATAACTACTACAAACTGAGAATCTATTTATATATTGCTACTTGTGATGGCCACAGTTGAGACATGTGACCTGTCCAAACTGTTAAGGAAATCAAAGGTAGATATGACGGTAAAGTGGGGGTATTCAACAACCCCCAAAAGAATAGATGCAAAATCTAAATGCAGTCGCTCACGCAACGAAACTTCCAAAGTTAAAAAAATTCCTTTATCATATGCAGGAGCCCATTAGATTCTTACTAGATTTATATTAAGAGAGGCGTCATCAACCTCAAAAAGAAAGTACAGTATTTTAAAAGATAAATATTTCGTAAGCACGTCAAAAACATCACCAATTTCCCGCATTGAATTTCAAAAGTAAAAACATGACAAGATAGACAGTTTATTGAGCAACAAGAATATTTTCTTAGATATTAAATTTTTCTTAAATTTTTTCAGTAGACTTTCTGCTGACCGACCTCCCTAGCTACACTTTATGACAGACTGTTTTTGTTCTCTCCGTCACTTTGTAATCATTTTCAGCCTTTTCTCAAGTCCCGGCCCCCTCGATTACTTTTAACCCCCGTTTATTACATTTCGCAATTCTTTCCCACTCCTATGCTTATTATAACCCCTCGTTTATTTGGCACTTGAAAGTACCCTATAATCTCGTATATAGGCGTTGCTCATATAAAGGCACCGGCGCTTACACCCGGATAAATATACGCTTTGACGCCTTTATCCAGCCGAGTTTTTCAAGTATCAGCATAGCTTCACTCGCAACTGTGCGATACACTTTTGAATCGAGCTGTCCCTATAGAAGCAATATTAGAGGTTAACGAAATGTTGCTGGAACTTGAGGAGGCGAACGAGGATTTTTCAAATGAAATATATATATTCATATTATATTTTAAATCATAAAGTTTGTCACGGCCCTCTGAAAAGCAGCATTAGCTGATGGGGTTACCGTGGATAAAGAATGCAATGACATCTCTCTCTTGCGCATCCAGCTTGCAAATGCATCATTGCTCATCTTGCCTGACACTACAAATCAAAGTAGTCAAGTTTTTCCATACTTTGCGATCGTTTGCTATTTTCTTCAGTATGTTAAGATCTTCTGTCGTTTTAAATTGTCTCACTGGCATTTGTAGATCATGATGTTTTGCTGGTTCTATTAAATCATTTTCAATCACTATTGTCAATGAAGTAAAAATATACGCAGATGATAACACAGATGATGAGAACGAGAACGAAGGATCTGTGTCTGATGAAGATTACAAGGATGCTACTATTGACTTATAGAGAGTCCCAGTGTATCCTTTAATCTGTGAGGCTTCTTAATTTTTCACAACTCCAAAACAGTATTCTATTTGCTTACTCTATAGAGTCCTTATAAATAGTCTTCAGAATAAGGTGAGATTTGTCGCCGGGCGCCTATATGCGGCTCTATTTTCTAGACTTGAAAATGCAGAAATGCTAAGTATCTCTATATAGGCGTTGGCGCCTTTATGCGAGATTATAGGGTAAGATACTCATTACCATGTTGAGGCAGGCAATTTAAAGTTAGACCATGCTTTCTTGTTCATCTTCACCAATCAATGTCCACAGAAACCGGGAAAAAGAAATCAGAGAGACTACTATAAGTGGCTATTTTTCATGCCATCGTCTCTATATCGAAAGGAAAACTTTACAGAGCCTTTCATATTAAAAGACAGGAAAAATAAATCGACAGCAGATTGAGGCCATTCTAATGAACGGATGTGTCATGAAAATGATCACCATCTCAAAGAGTTGTAACAGCCCGACTTTTAGACATTACACATTGGTGCAATGTCGGAACGAAAGAGTCCGAGCGAGAATATGAATTATATGGATGTCCCATTCCTTCATCCCTGACCTGTAATTCCTATGCAATCAAACATCAACTTCCATCTGGGCAAGAACTGTTTAATTTGCAATTTTAGAGGCAACCAACAAGGAGCGTTGTGGCTACAATAGTACCAAGTACGATGAATTCATCAATACCGCATACGATGAATTCACCACGTCAGTTCAAGTACCTGATTGCGAATAGTTGATGCAATTATTCAACCCTTGAGCTAATTCATTAGAATAATACCTGCAATTGTCAACCCAGTTTCCTTGATAATACCCTATTCCATGGTATGGATCTGTCCATTTTTCAACAACTAAGGCCGTTCCAAAGCCATACCGTTTTCCTGAAAGGGAGTGAAAAGATACTCCTAAATACATAACAAGCCAGCATTAAGGTAAGCCATCAGAACTCACACAAACACCGAGATATTTTATACAATATAGTATCTATGTTACTACATTTTCTTCAAGAACGACATCATATTAAAGCAAAAGTATATCAGTCAGAAGCAAGAACTTTAGGGTAGGAATGCTTTTCTTCTAACCAACCAAATCAGAGAGCAATCAAAAATTTGGGCATACAATCAATTACCGATTAAGCGAGATTTGGTGCTTTTGTGGACTATTTCTTACAACCGGAGCTCTTCTTCGAGCCTGGGCAGTCATGGGCAATCAGACAAGCCCTAGCATATCACCTGCAATTTAGGCCAATATAGCAAATGACGTATATTGTCATAACTTACCATTTTTGAAATCACCTACGTAGATGACTCTATCATCGGTTGTCATAAGTTTCCCTTTTCCATGTGGCACTATTCTGGACACTTTACAAAAACTTTCAAAATGGTCCCACACACCAATCAAGGTGTCCGATGGCATTGCTACAGACAACTCTCTACAATCGTATGGGTTACGCAGATACGACAGTCCACAATAATTGCTCAGCAAGGATACAATTGTTTCCCTAGAATCCTCTTCGTACTGCCCTAAATTCCTTCCAATCGTAGAAACGATGGGCTGTACATCATACATATCCACTACATCATTTTCACCAGATTCAGACAGATCGAATTCATGTACGCCATCTGTTGGTTTGTCAAGATTTTGATCCATTTCAGTTTGAACAGGAGGATCACTACTAGCTGCCTGAAGTTCAGGCTTTGGCCTAACTTTCACTTGCCAATCACTCGGATAAGTACATTCTTTTAGATCGGAGTTACTCTTAGCTCTAATTCCAACCAAGCAATCTTCTACGCCCTTTTCATCTTGAGTAGGAAATTCTGAATCCATATGTCCTTTCAATGAAGTAGGGGATTTAAACAATGAAGCTGCTGTACCTCCCTTCAATTGAGCATCAGCGCCCAAAACGAGTTCGTCATCATCATCAATAGATGACTTCGCATTCCCAAGCTTAAGCTCTGAGGTATCACTTTTGACAGTAAAGGATTTAGTCTCATCATTCGCAAAGCCAAATTTTTCTTTGTTCCCAGCATCGCCGATGTTGTTTGTCCCTTCAGATGATTTCCCTAATGAGCAGGAGGTCGGGAGCTTGGTGCCATTTCCTGTAGCACTTAAAGGTGGTCGCATCCGGACCGGACTTCCTCGCCGCAAAGCTACTAAAGATCTTCTTCGCGATTCAGTACTCGGAGAGCTCTTCTAGAACCAGAATAATCCAGTCAATCAAACATCCAATTACATAATGACGAAGGAGGTACTAAGAAACTTCTTAATAGGAAGTGCAAAAGGATCTACTGTATCTACAAACAAAAATGATTACACCATTTTGTCAGCCAATACTGCCAAATTACCCTCAACCTGCCCAATCACCGAGCGTTTACCAAGATGACAGGTAAGACACTAGGAAAATTCTGGCTTGGGCTTTGAATGTCGTAGGTCCCATTCCTTAAGCATAGAGGAGAACAAAGAACGCAGCAAAGTGTTGATCGATGAAACACAGTTAACATACCTCACAAACCTTGAACACTGATTTCTCTCTCAGTTCCAACTCTGTTACCTAAAATTCAATGTAATGAGTAGGAGTAGTTGACAAATGGTGGCACCAGGAATTTTCGAACGGGGGCTGACGCTTCTAACGAGGGGGCTATAATACAGTGTTCTGGGTACTATAAATGCCAAAAATCTCCAACAAATAGTTTTCGCCTTCTGACGGGCGGCTAGCATGCTCCGACGGGGGGCTATAGCCTCATTAGCCCACCCCGGATGGCACCCCTGAAGTTGACTGAAATGAGCAGCCATATCAAGACCTGCCAAAAACCATTTGTCATGGACAGGGTGTTCATCAAGCATGCAGCTGGAGGAAATGTAATGGAGGGGCAAAGCCTGCCTAGAACATGACTTTTTGGAGTCAAAAACCCTATCTGACTATTTAAATTTCCAGGTCAATAATCCTATTGGGGGAGGAGTAAAATCACTCAAAGTTTTTCAAACTCACTATTTAATTTATACTACTTTCTATACCACTACTTTATGGCATGAGGGGGATGAGAACAAATAAGGGATTGGCAAATTCTTATAAAGAATTATAGTTATGGGGGTTGAAAAGAAGGAGAATTGGATAATGAGCAAATTTCACACCTGTTTCCATGCATTAATAAGAAGTATAAAGAGAATCATGGGCAATTTTTACTTGACTAAATAAATCTCAGCAATTTGCATGGATTATTTTCTTTTTCATCATATTTTGTACTCCACAAACCCAAGAAGAAGAATTAGTTGGTGTGGTGCAATAGAAACCTGTGAACCATCCTCCATTTTGTCAGACAATACAAGAGCCTACACACCACAAGTAGTATCATACAGGGGTGGTACTAGATGAGGACTAGAGGGCTATAGTTTCTCCATCAGAATATGTTAGCACCCTTATCAGAAGGTGAAAAACTATTTTTCAGAAACTTTTGGCATTAATAGCTCCATGCTAACTGTATTGCAGCCTCTTTGTGGGAAAGTCAGCCTCCCTGTCAGAAAAGTCCTGGAATTACTTCTGGTGTCATGGTCAGGGACCAGAAGAGTCAAGGAACAGAAGAGCCATGGCTCCTCTGGCAATAATTCATGCACAGTTGGTACAAATGCCATCACTTCACTAAATGTTTGGTAATAAATTAAATTCCTTAACTCTAGGATTTCTGTCTTTCCCTAGAAATCTGGTTCCATGATACCAGTTGGAATGACACTGATTGCTATTCTCCTAAGCAAAGTTGTACTGGCAACCAAAGACATAACTTCAATAAATTTTTGTGGGTGTCAGAAGTTTGCCCAGTAAAAATTCTGTCTATGACCTTTTTCTATTTGTTCTAGTAACAGTAGTTAATCAAATCATCCTTATTCCAGTAAGCTGCCCTGCAAAAATGTATTACACTGCCATTTTTGCCCTGCAAAATGGAAAGTTTTCAAAATTGGGGGTGACTCAACCTCATATCTGTCATTAACTTTCATCCCTGCTATTGATACATAACATAAACCTCATGTTTTCAATTTTTGATAGGAGTGTCAGAAAACATTTTGAAGTGGATGGGTACATAATGCCAGGGGCAAACCAGAGCTGAACTTTGGGGGGTCATTTCTTTGGCATGTGAAAAGCTTCTTAAAACTATTGTTTGCTATAGGAAACATTACCATTTGGGGGAGCCATGGCCCCTGAACCCCTTGGATCTATCCCTAGATGTAGCTACCATGCATTGCATGTCCAAACAAAACATGCTACTATAATATCAAAGTGGACACTTGGCATTGGTCCCCATGGAACTACCAGAGCAAATTAATTCTACTGAGCAAAACATGAAAGCAGGAAGAAAATTGAAAAGCATGTCATTATACAATAATCAATTTCATTATGTTGTTTAAATTTCCAATGAGTTTCCAAAAAGCTTTGTTTGCATTCATTTATGTAAGTTCTAAAAGCAGAGCTCTTCCATTGGAAATGTAAACCATATAATGAATAGTGAATTATTTGTAGCTTCACCTTTAAAGAGTGGCATCCAATCAGCTGAGGGTAATAATGCAAGAGTCTAATCTCCTAAAGAAAAAATAGATTCCAAGTCAAAAATCTAGAATGTGGGATATTGAGGGACTGTGAGTGTTAAGCTATATATCAAGCTCTAGATCAGGAGTCCCAAACTTATGGCATATGGGCCTTTTGTGGCCCACAGAGCAATATTTTGTGTTCCCCACCTGGATAAAAAGTATAGTACTAGTGTAGCCCACAAGAACAGTGGAATGTGGCAGGACCAGCTTCTGTTCTTGTCCCTCATCTGGACTAGGCTAAGTTGTAACTGCCTTAAGCACTCCACATTTTCTAGGCATCAGTCAGAACTTCCTGCTCAGAGAAAATGATCAAAATTGCTAATAAAGATAGTTAAGGATATTTAAATGACTTTTTGTGGAATCCCCTCTGTGGTCTGACCACACCCAGAAACTGCCTCCAGTGTCCCCCCAGGAAAATTGAGTCTGAGACCCCCTGATCTAGATGTTGCTTGAAAATGTGACTCACAAAGTAAATACTTGTATTTAATAAACTAAGATACCTCAAAACTCTTTCCAAATCTCATTGTCCAGTCCATTTGATCATAACCATTGATCTAAAATAGGGAGACTCAAGAGGTCATAAAGCATTGATCCAATTAGGAAGAAATAATTCATTACAA
This sequence comes from Cassiopea andromeda, assembly GCA_018155075.1. NCBI lineage: Eukaryota > Metazoa > Cnidaria > Scyphozoa > Rhizostomeae > Cassiopeidae > Cassiopea > Cassiopea andromeda. The sequence goes on from WIPJ01067435.1 coordinate 552,261, forward strand.
TTAAACTTTGCATTTATTGACTCTATATTTTCTAATTTGTGCTTCTAAATGAAGTAAGTAGCATATTATAAAAAGTCTTATAAATATTGTCTACAATTTTGTAGCTATGGAGCAGTGTTTTAGAGCAGTGTATTAAAACAAATCAAATCATTCTGATTACAACAGATACACATCAAGGTATAGGTGTATCAATGACCATTTTTAGCACCAGTAAGGGACTCAAGCAAGCAGTGGCGGCACCAGGAATTTTCCAATGGGGGGCTGACTCTTCTGATGGGGGTTAAAATACAGTTCTCAGGGTACTATTAATGCCAAAAAATGGGGGCTAGCATGTTCTGATGGGGCTATAGCCCCTAGCCCTCCCCTGGTGCCACTCCTGCAAGTAAATGTGGGCTTCTACAGCATCATTTACAATACCAGCTCATTTCCATCAATCAATTACTAATGATATTTAACTAGATATTTCTGAACTCAGCATATAAAGAAGAAAATGTTTTGGGCTAAAATATGATGGATTGCCTTAGGAATCCCACTGGAAAGAGAATACTCTGGAAAAGTTCAAAATGCTGGAATCTAATGACAACAACAGAAAATTTATACTTGAAATGTGCTTCCTTTATTCAAAGTTCAACAATTCCACCAAAGAAAAAACATCATCAATGTCAAAAAGTGCTACCATGTATCTTCTCTGTCCAATTACATCCACCTTTTCTGTTTCCCCCACATAACAAAATGTGTCAACAGTAGCAGCTATTGCATCTGGGTCAATTTCCAAAACAGCAGCAATGTTTGCATTTGTAAATTTGACAGCATGGACTCCTTCCACTTTTCTTTCCATACTACGTCTAAACAGGGCAAAGAAATAATAAAAGGAATTGCATTTCACAACATTCACTGACAGAAGTAGACTTTTGTTGGGCAAACAGCTAAATTTGAATGAATTTAATGTTAATACAATCTCTTCAGAAAAGCACCATTACAAAACCAACAAAACCTATGCCAGGGACAGTATTTGTGCCAGACTCATAGCCATGGAGTGGCAAATGCCACCCCAAAGAAAATGTTTTTGCAATCTATATTGCTGGTTTTTCTTTATATCAGAGGAGAGGTCTCCTGAAACTTTGATTAAGTTCAACCTTGATCTTTGTGACATACGAGAACGTTCAGTTTTTTTCTGGACACACGCTATCCATTTGATTTTGAAAACATAGAGTATGAAATAACCTCGAAACACAGGCCTAGCTACGGGCTTGATTTGTGTCAATGTTGCCGACTAGACTGTACCAGGCAAGGCAGGGTGGGTGCTCTCTGGACTTACATATCTAGTCCTATACTAGCAAAACTGTCATTCATTTGTCTACGTACTCATAGTAAGCAAAACGATAATATTGATGGCCTTATTATAATATCTCATTGAATTACTTACTGGGCACAGGCCCTTCCTGCTCCTTGCCACAGGGTTGTAGAAGATATGAGATCTTCTGATGTTAAGTTATAACTACCAAGACATGAGAAATTTAGTGCTGTATAGCAGATTGCAGCAAATAAAGACGGCTAGGTTGTGATGTACTCGGCCACATTGTAAAGATTTATGCCTTCCAAAGCAACTCTACATTCCATCCTAATGCCTTTAGTGACTACGTCAGGGTTTGCTGTTGAACGCCTTCTAGGAATTCGTTGAGTCTGCGCAGTACAAGCGTCTAGGCTACAGCTGGAGGCTGGAGAACAAAGTGCAATTACGGTCACCGTTGGTTAATATAGTACACTGCTTAATATAGTACACTGCTTCTTAGAAGTTGAGCATCTTGTGGAGCAGGCATTGGAAACAGCAATATTTTTGTAGTAGCTGAAACTTCTACTAGAATATTGACATTACATATGCTGACCTCATTGAAGTATCCGGACATTTTCGAATTTGGTTGCGAATTTGTTGAGAGAGAACTGTTTACAAAGTTTAAAGACAATTTGCTTGAAAACCTGCATATATGAATTTTTCCTAAACTTTCCTTGAAGCTTCTTCGGTCTTTCAATTAATTCTTGAAAGCATTCTACCTTATCAATGTGTAAATAAATGCTATGAGAGATCTTTCTCAAGATAGTAGCAATCAATCCAAAAGATATGGGGGTACAAACAGGGTTTGGAAATAGTGCTTTCTTGCCACAACAGAAAAAGCTATCACAACACCTTAAACGCCATTAGATTCTCAAAGTTTGGTGCCTTCGACATCTGCAAAGAACTTTTAAAAAATAAGAAGTAGAAAAGTTTCTAAAAGTCAGACATATCAAGAACTCTTACGACGACAAGTGCCAAAAATTACGTCAGTTGACATTGACTTACTTGTGCACAGGTTTCTTGTTTTAGCTGAAAAATAAACCATGAACAAAGGGCACTAAAATGTTGGAAAAATTCTGCGGTTTTTAACTACTATTGTTTTCAGTACAAGCGTCATACAACTTAACTAATGTCAACTGAAGCAATTTGAAGCAACTGACGTCACGAGAGTTCTTGGCAGTTCTAATGTTTCCAAATGTTTGCACTTCTTGTTTTTTGAAAGTCCTTTGCAGATACATAAAGCACCAGATTTTGAGCATCTAATAGCGTCTGAAGTGCTTTGATAGCTTTTCCGTTGTTGCAAGAAAGCACTATCTCTAAACCCTGTTTGTACGCCAGCTCTTTTGTATTAATTGCTACTATCTTGGCAAAATACCTTCATATTTATTTTTAAATTGGCAAGGTAGAATTTTTTCAAGAATTAATATATTGTAAGACCGAAGAAGCTTCAAGGAAAGTTTAGGCTTAAAAATTCGTAAACAATTTCTCTCTCAAAGAATTCGCAACCAAATTCGAAAATGTCCGGATACTTTCATGAAGGCAGTGTATTATTATTGATTAATTTTGATACCAAATCTGCTACCTATTATCAAGAGGTTCCTCTAAACATAGAACACCACAAATATCAATGAATATGTGATGCAGAGCCAATCACACAACCAATTGCCAATTACACACAGCCTGAAGTTGAGAATGTGAAGCAAAGAAAGTCATATAGGTGACAGAGGCTAGATCATAAATACTGAAGCCTTTTGCAGCAGCTGTACATAAACCAAACACAATATTACATGCTGTAAATCCTTGAATTATGCTACTCTTGGGGCTTATTTATTTCATAGACCTTTACATTGGGTCTATTTATGGAGTATCAATAGCAACTCAACATCAACAGGTAGTAGCACTTTCAAGTGGGTTATTAAAAAACTTTTTGCTAAAGCGTAGGAGCTAGTTCATGGGGAGGGAATACGCAAGGGAGCCAATTTGAGGATTTACAGCGTTTATGTTTACGCAAAATTATGTACAAACATGCATAATATAGTTTGTTCAGCTAAATAAGTTCCATATCAAAAGAACTCTGTCAGATATCTCATGCATTTTCACATAATGTAGAGGGCTTTTCTATCAATCTTAAAAATAATCTTGAAGCTCAGAACACAAATTCTCCCTGATAAAAGGGGTTGGGCAACACTAAAAAGCAGCAATCGTAACTGCATAGATTCAATTTGTGAAATACATTTAACAAATGTATATTGGCAAAATACTTATGCATTGGTAAAAATACTTATGTGGGGGACTTAACTTAAATAAGGCATCAGTAAGTTGCTACTGTACACGGAAAATTATAAGCAACTTCTCTTCAATGATAAAAATGAGGGTGGTAATTATCACTCTAAGCCCATAATAAAACTGATATTGATCCCCATAATAAAATTTGAAGAGTCTCTTGTGCTAAAAGGGAAGGAGCAACAAAGATAAACACCAGATGGAATATTCAGATTACTTCATAGAGCTTTCTAGGACTTTGGCGGGGTAAAGAATTGGAATACTTGGCATCCATAAATATGTTCATAAAATTATTGGTATATCATTCCAATAAATGGTTATTACTATATCAATCTTAAAATGACCTAAGAAAAGCTGCAATAACTTATGCAAATATTGCATAAAAAGTCAACATTGTATAAAGTCTGTAATGCAAAAAATTTGGAAATCATTGTCCCATTTCTGCTGCTGGGCATCCAGCAAAACAAAATGTGGCCAATTATAAGTATTTTGGGATGCACCTATAAGTTTTCAATCCATTTGATTCATAATACTCCTGTGAAATCTGCAATGATTTATGAAATCCACAGCATGATAACTGCCACCTTTGATAAAGGTGGAAGTGATACATAGTCCAAGCATAAAGTTCCTTAAAGCCACATATTATATCAGGATGCCTAACAACACTACCTCATAAATTTGAATACCTCTAAGATATAAAAATCATAAGCTTTACGAGTAAAAGAGAAGTTGATCTTCTAATAAATATATGAGACTGAATGCTCATACAGTTAAATATTTTCTTTTTTACATAAGCAGTTACAGATGATCTAAGTGAATATAGGACTTGACTTTGCTGGTAAGATCAAACTTACACCCTGTCAATGAAATAATAGTAGATAATTCCCAAACTTTCTTGGATTAAAGAAACTAAATTCACTTCCAGGCCTTCTAAAAGCATAATCTGTCTTATGTCCACTTTCCAAAAAGTATATATATATA
>WIPJ01067435.1:565818-578589 GCA_018155075.1 Cassiopea andromeda
TTTATATATAGATAGATATAAATATATAGGTATACATGTATAGGTATAAATATCTGGAAATACTATTTATATCTATTATATATATATATATATATATACGATATATACTACAGTAGTAATATAGAAATTATTGCATTAGGGGATGAGTAACTGACATAAAGCTCTCCTACCAGTTTGAACTTCTTTCATTCAACTGTGATACAGGTCCAATGCAAATATATATATACTAAGCAAGGAACTTAAGTATGGCTTGGTGGAACTGCATATCAACCAACTGAGCTCGCTACATTGGGTTTTAAAATCGAGTGTTGAAGTTGCTGTTATTCACATGCGTCAGTAATATATGAGGTTTCGATTTGAGGTGTAGGATGAACAAGATGATTCATGACACTCTGAGAATTTTTCATCTTTCACGGTTTGCCATGGTTCACAATCATCAAATGTATTGATATACAAACTCAGAAGCATCTGTATTTTGATAAATACCAGCAACTGCAAACAACATAAGATGTTTAAAGACAGACTCATTAGCTGGCTATTAGTATTGGTAAGTGCGAAAACCATCAAGTTTGCGGAAATTTTCGCTTTTTTCTTTGCCGGAGTTGCTTTTTTCATTAGGAAAATGTTCATTAACATGTTAATTGCTGATGCTAAAAACATTCTTAAATACTGGGAAGATGATGAAAAATCATAGAAACAGACAATCAATGTCATTCAAAGCCCCTGTCTTCTGAGAACTAAAGTCTACTAACCTTCTACAGCTTGATTTTTAAGTATGACAGAAAATCCATTTGGAACTCTTTTGCTTTAGATAGAACTCATTCTGCGTAGTAATCGAATTCATTAAAAGCAAGAAATATATTTATTCATGTGTACCTACAAATGGTTTGTGAACAGTTTCTAAATGAACCTAATAATATGGATTTTCAAATGATAAACGGCTTTGTCAACAAGCTTAACTTAGTTCCATCAACAAATTAAATGCTTCAACAGCCCATGATATTTGAAGTAATTTAGGTGTTATGATAGTACTTTGTCATGATTTATCATAATTTACTCTGTTTGTAGCAGTTTTCAATAATAGTATCTTTGATTTGATATGATTTGTTCTATCTGCAATAATTTATTATAATGTATTTTTAAGATAGCATAATTTATTCTGTTTGTACAATGTATTTTGTAATTTATTACAATCTATCCTGTTTGCATACTTCTTTGTTATTTGAATCACATCTATCTATTTTTGAAACACGTTTGGTTATAATATTTGATGCCTGATGATTTTGTCACTTGGAACAACATACCCTATGTGAGCTAAAGCAAAGTTTTCTTGGATATGTGAAGTAAGACTACACATGTTAGCTAAAATAGAGTCCACACTAATGCGTTTTCGTATGAAAACGCATATAATTAGATGCGTTTTCGTATGAAAACGCATATAATTAGATGCGTTTTTGCACTTTAGATGCAAATAGATACTTTATGCATCTAAATGCATGCGAAAACGCATTAGTGTTGACGCTACTTACGAGTAGCTGTCTAAATCATCTACATGTCTTTTCTTTCCAAATAAAGCATTAAGTATAAAGAGTATAAAAGGTGGTCGATTGGGGTTCTTTTTCAAGCCAGATTTTAGTTCCTTCTTCATTACCAAATGTTTCTTGAGCACAAATATCTACTTGACACTTTTGCTTCAGAGATTTTATTTATAAGCACTTATCTTCAATATCTTGATGCCTAATTATCAAACTGTTCGCTGAAGTTGTCAGGTAGTGAGAAAGTATGTTTGCAGCGAAGTGAGCAAATTTGATTCAGAAGAAAACAGATAAACCGGGCTACTTGGAAGAAAGCGCAAACCAAAAGACTTTCGTAGATGCTATCGTTATGACATCTTTCGATTGCAGCAATCGATAACAACACGGATCTCCTTCACTAAGAAAAATCCACCGTATAAAACAATTATGTACACTAGAACTAGAGTTTTCCAATCGTATTGTTAGTGATTTCTTCAGTAAATGTGACCAAACAGCGGCGGGTAATGAACAGTTAAAACAAAGCAGAGGAAATGATGCTTGCAGTGCGGCTGTAGCACAGTTGTTCTTGTGTTTGTTCAATATAAATATGAACACATTTCTTTGTAAAACTAAGTTTAACGAGGGCAATAAGAAAACAAGAGTTGTTCAACTTCAAACCACAATTCCAATATTATTTTGAATAAATAGATTGGGTGCAGGATTATGCTGCTTAAGCAATGGGATTATAGGGTAACTCGACTTTAGAAGTTGTTAAATGTGAAGAGAGAAAAACTCTGCATACTTTCGATTCTTTTTCTATATTTAGCTCCACTTAGCAAAATACACATTTTTTTTATAAGAAAACCATTATTTTGCCTGAGCCTCAATTCTCTTAACTTTTCCCGAAATTGAGCCTGAGATTTTCTTAAACTTTTCTTAACTTTTACTGAAATAAACTGGCTGTAATGGTTTACACTTTCGTTATTGACATTGTATACTGGAATTTGAATTCCATCTTTAACATTTTGAATGCAATAACGATAAAATACCGATTTTTGGCCTATAAAAACACTTAATTTTGGAAATTGAGCCTCGTGATTTTCTTACAATTTTCTTAAGATTTTGACGAGTTGAGCCTCATTTTCTTATCAACTTTTTCTTATAAAAAAACGTGTATCATTTTAGAATGACTTTAACTAACTTTTCATTATAGTTTTAAGAACTGCAAGAGACTATTGCATTCAATTTTTCCTTAAACTCTGGGTTCTAAAGCTAAGATCAGTGAGAAGGCATGGTATGTAGCATTGCAGCATAACGCGTTTCTAAAATTTAGTGCCACCAAATAAAGAATGTTCACAAGAATTTAGATTACCGATAAACAACATGGTTTATAAAATTCATGTCTTTTCTATGGTGGAAAAGTATATAAGAAACATAGGCTTGACAGAAAGAAATTTTCTAATGTAGAATTAAGAAATGCTGGCAGCACTTCCTAGCTAGCGAATTGGCAAGTGTATGTTTTATTGACCGCTATGTTAAGGTCCATCCCCACCTCGTTGGAGCTACGCAATTCTGATGCGCAAGTCATTGTTTTCATTCTTCCTCCTAAAGTTTCAAACACAGAATACAATGGATTTACACCTGTAACCTGAAATCCAAACGAATTGGAGATGGGGTAATAAGACGGGGCTTTAGTGAGCTTGCAAGCGAGGCTAGGGTGAAGATACGACGATGCAATGCCGAACTCATTCTCCTCCGTAGCTTGATTGGCTAGCACTTGTGGCCTAGGCCCTCTGAAAATCGCTGGGGCAAAACAGTGCCGCAGACATGGTCATACGCATTAATGCCTATTCTGGATATTTGCCGAATGCTATTCAAGATCATGACTTGGTCACGCACCAGTGCCTTTCTTATTATACGCGTACCCGCTCACTGCACAAGTTGCTAGCTTATTATCATTTTCAGATTTGCGTAATAGACTGAACTAGCCGCAAAGGAGAATTCTGGTGGACTAAGAGATTGCACACATGAGTGGGAAATAAAATGCCGGGATACAGCTAATTCGGAATAAAATATTAGATTTCAACTTAATAGGCCTTATTAGTCCTGCTAGTTAGATAGCCCTGGCTTTTGAAGGGCCTAATTTGCTTGAGGATGAAGGTAGCCTCTCTGCTGAAGTGCAATGGCTGTTACGAACTAAGAATTTACAGCGTTGCTGTATCGTTATTACTGTTTTTAATTATTGGAGATTTGTCATCAGAAGTGATAGCTCGTCGGAGATCCAAGCATCAATCTGGAAGTAACCTCTATATCCGTAAACACTCGCACAACAAAGGGCATAGCAGATCAAAGGAGAAAGTAAAACCGCGACATAAATATTATTCCAATACTTGGGCGGTCACTTTTCATCCACCACACCGAGATGTAGCAGAGAGAGTGTCTAAAAAGCATGGCTTTCAGGTTCTAGGACAGGTTTGTATCACAGTTCTGGTGTACTATTCAGAGCAGAATGAAGTAGGTGCCAAGTTTATGAACTGCACCCTAAATATTACTGAAGCATTTCTGATGTCAATACACGTTTTCTCTGTAATGCTTTGGCCCAGTATTGAAACGGTTAAGCTATTTCATGATTTCAGCATCAAAACTTGCGTAAAGCGTCGTTGGCAGAAATATTGAGTTAGGATGTTTTGCGCATGTACATTAAAGGATAGTCTATAGGCCTGAGAGAATGATGATTCATGGTCAAAAACAGAACATAAACTGCAGAAAAAAAGTTAATATAATGTACATAGCATTTTAAGCTTTCAGACAATTGGAATTTTTATAAGCATATAAAACTATTGACTTTTTCAGGTCTGAATAAACCCAGTAATGAACATCTTCAACTTTTTGCAATCGGGCCAGGGATTTGCCGATGCGGGGCGTTGGGGCATTGTGCCCCCCAATATAGTCAAATTTGCAAGAAAGGTGGTTAAAAGTTAGCCAGACAGCAAGAGGGTTGGCCACAGTATTTTCTGTGACCTTTTTGTTTTAGTAACAATTTAGTAACAATTTAGTAACAATTGTTGGTCAATTGGTCATCAGAACGCCCCCCCCCAAAAGAAGGTGTCTCGGCACATCACTGAATCGGGCACTGCTGTCATTTTCTTAGGAGAAGAAACGCATATGCTTATCCTATCATCTAGCACTTTCTTAAACCTTGAAAACAACGACAGCGATTGTGCACTGAACTATGAAGCTAAATTTTTAAGGCATGCATTTCTCCTTGAAACAGAATGGGGGTGACTAAAGTTTGCTCGCTGCTGAAAACTGCTTGCTAAGATTGAAGATGTAATGCTAGACGCACACGAGAGATTTTAGCTTAGCTAAATGGCACTCGTTTCATTTGGTTGAGCTATTTGCTTACCATGTGCGGCGGTTTTAAAGTGTTAAATTTGACTCACGAGCCAGCTTGATAATTTTTATCTCTCGTGCCATTCTGCTCGCCGTGTGCGGTGGCCTGAGCAATTTGCTCATTTTCTCAACAGAGCTAAACATGTGCTGTGCAGGAACTAAACAACAGTTCTGGACTGAAGCCAAGAATAGGGCTGAGAAAATCTGATGATATAGGGGTACGATTGGTGGCGAAACGGAGACACGCAGGCCCCTTGGGAATCAAGTATGATGGAACCCTTGTGCAGCAAATAAGCAAAAACTGAATGTAAAGTATTGTGTGATTAAAAGCGAGCGCCTATTGCGTTTTTGTGAGCTTGTTTGATCTTTCCTTCACAAGAAAAGTTCTGATCTTCTTACCGTCCATATGATCAAAAAGAAGAGGTACGTAGGGTAACATGCAAGTAGCACATGAGAAGAGCAGAGGCACATTCGGTAACATCTAATAATTGTGGCAAAATGCTTGAATGAAAGCAGGTAGAAAACCGTAATGATTGGTAGGTAATGATATGGTAGATGACATGTGGTCGTGTAGTTGCTATGAAATAATAGGCTTCAACATATCAAAGTCTACAAACAGTTACAATAGAGAACAGTACTTTAAGATCTGAAATGCATGCAAAGCTAGGGTTCTCAAGCAAATGGGAAGCACCAAAAAAGAGATTCAAGCTATCTTGCGAGAGATCATACACTTTCATACCACTGCTATATTGTAAATCACAAGTCAAATGCACAAAACTGAATCCAACACTTGTTCATAGCATTTTTGCATGAAGGTATAGCTTATGTATTTGCAAGTTGAATCACACGATGACATTAAAATTTCTAGTTGTAAAACGCAATGCTCAATAACCTAGTTTTCATTTTCTATTGCAGATAGGTAATCTAGAGGGACATTATCATATTAAGCACAAAGATGTCTCAGAGTCAGCAAAAGCTAAAGCACAAGAAAAAACAGACCTGTTACGACTTGAAGAAGAGGTAAATGTTCGCTAGAAGTTGAGAAATCTGGTCAGTTAGCAATAGAGTTTACTAGAAACTATTACTTGAAGCGAACAACGGTTGGTGAATAATCATCTTTCGTAATCACTTGCTTTTACTGTATCCTTCATTTCTTAACACAGTGAAGTGATCGTATAAGCATAGGCGTCAAATCTTGATTGGCTAACAAATGAATCACCATCGAAGGATTCTATTTGCGCAACATTATTGGCAGGAATCCTTCGATGGTGATTCCTTTGTTAGCCAATCAAGCTTTGACGCCTATGCTGATCGTATAAATTGATATTTTCAAGGTAAAATGGGCTGAGCAGCAAGAAATTCTAAGACGTTATAAAAGAGAAGCAATCCCAACGGATCCAGAGTTTCCAAATATGTGGTATTTGGTGAGTAATTCTTCTCAGAGAACAATCCTATGTAAAGGTATCAAGAAGTTATACAAGAATAATACATGTTGCAATAAGTAGCCAGTCAGCCTTGATAATGACCCAAATCAGGAGTTAGAATGCGATGCAGCGCCTGTGATAATGAGTAAAAACTACACGAAGAGAGCTATCAACCGATCAATCATTACTCTTTTGCAACAATCAAGCATCCCCATATCAACCAAGTCAAGTCAAACATCCCCAAGTCAAGCAACCCCATATCGACAATCCGCTATACATGGTTTCAGTTCATATTGTTCAACTAATGTATGGACTGATTGTCAAATCACAAGTCAGTCAATTAAAGAGCAAGCAAATTTACCAATTACTCGATTGATAAATCAGTCAGTCAACAAGTCAATCAATCAGCCACTCAAGTATTGAATAAGCAACAGAATGAATGAATCGAGCAATCATCCAATCATTTTATCACTCAATTCATCAACTGGCCAATAATTAATTTTTCAAATATTCTAGAACCGTGTTCCAAATCAAAACGCAACGATGAAGTTAGTCAATCACTTGCTCTTTCATTAATCAATCAATCAACAAAGTAATCACTCAATCACTCAATCAATCAATTAATCAATCATGCAGCAAAGAGATAGTATCTTCCAAGCAATTATATTTATTCAACTGATCTAATAGTTGGTTGAATATCTAGATAGTGATAAAGTTGTATGATAATTTTAATCATGATTATTATTCAACTTTATAACTCTCTAAATATCGAGCCAACTATTAGATCAGTTGAATAAATAAAATTTTTTGGAAGATATAATCTGTTAGCTGCATTATTGATTAATTGATTGATTAATTGATTGATTCATTGATTGATTCATTGATTGGTTAATAATTTTTAACAATTATTAGCTTGTTCAATATAGAACAACAATCATTGGAAAAAATATTTCAAAGTGCTACAACACAAGCTTTCTACTTTGTAATCAATTTCAGCTCAATACGGGTCAAGCAACTGGACCAGCTGGAGTTGACATCAATGTTACCCCAGTTTGGAAGAAAAATATCACTGGAAATGGGGTTGTCATCGCCATTTGTGACGACGGTAAGTAATGCCTTTCAGAAAATCTCTGTTATCACCAAGTTGTTCAGATAGAGGAAGTACTCTAGTGTCTCTAATAGAAGGAGGAGGCAATAGAAGGGGGTGTTTATATCGGCCAATTTGTTATAGAAGGGGTTAGTTTTCAATAAAAGGAGGATGCTAATAGAAGGGGTATGCATGTCGGCAGCTTTTCAATAGAAAAGGAGTGCTAAGAGAAGGTGGCTCATGCTAGTAACGTGTTTCATTATAAGGTGATTTAATTTTCTGCGTATTCTGATCATGATTGATTTGTAAAATCTAATAGAATAGGGGTGTTAATAAGCAACGGGGGGAGGGGAAGGAAAATTCTCCTGAAATCAATAGATGTGGAGGTCAGTCTATTAGAGACACTAGAGTACTATGAAGATTTTATTGTCTGAACGAACGTTTTTTAATTTGAAAAACAGTTAAACTCTTCCTAGACAGCATGCAACTTTTATTTTAAGGGCACGTACTTTGTGGCTTTTATCGCTTTACTATTTCACCTATAATTGGATGAATTAATTGCTTTTATTTACGATACTGTGATTATTCAGTAAACAATAAACTTTGAACAATGTTTCAATATTTATGAATAAAAGCACGAGGTCTACTCCAATTTGAACTATGATCCATGAACAGCAAAATTCGTTGTACAATTTATTATAAAGCAAGTTTTTACATTCACTCCATTGCTTTCAGGTGTTGACTATACACATCCAGACCTAGCAGCTAACTATGTAAGTTTACTTTCTTTAGCTATGTAAGTTTCTTTAGCTACCGACCAGTTCGCATTTAATTTCACTGGGAGATAAATATCAAATCACCCTCTCGTCAAATGCTACAATGCAAGGAATGACATCTGTCTGTTTATCTCAAGGCTGTATGATAGGATATGCTTTGAGAGAGCAATGAAAATAATCGCATAACGTTGCTTGGCCTTAATAAAAAAGAATTGGTTGTATACATTTATCTTACTCTAAGGCTTTGATAATTTGCTTTGTCTTAGTTAATGCCTAGGTACGTTCCAGAGGAAAATTGGCGGTTGTGTATTGCCCTAGCTTGCCTGGATAATGTAATCCTTTTAGCTTCGCTGCTTGGCTCAGGAAATAATAAATTTCTAGCCAAAGAAGAAAGCAGTGCACCGGCCTCACAATAGTTTGAAAAAGAACCGCGATGAGGAAGGAAGTCATGAACAGAAAGAGAAGAAATTGACGAGTAGAAGAAGATAATCAATACACATACTAGACAACAAAAATGGTGTAGGAGGATGGGAACAAAAACAATTCAGAGGCAACGCAACTCGTCTTAATATTTTTCAAGTAGCATCTCCAAGATTGTTATATCTCCTCTTGCTCCATGTGCTTTCAGTCTCTCCAATATCCCAAGATTCATAGCAAGACTATCATTGGACAACTATAACAAGAGCTTCCCATCATTAACTAGGGTTAAACAAGTCTAACCCCCCCAGCAGTTTTTACCTTAAGCGATAGCAGTAGGGGCTTTTCAAACGAAGCCGGGGGCACCGACTCTGAATCTACCGAGTTTTTTCACAAGTACCGAGTATTTGACGAGTTGACGTTTGGTCAGCAAGATTTTCCGACTATTTGCCGACTCGATGGCAGCTGGGAGACGCTTTGTCCCCTTTTCTCTTACGATCTAGACTTTTGTGTTTACCTTCTGCTAAATATTAACCTCAGATAAATATATGAGGTACTCTTTTCAAAACTATAATGATATCTGTACTGACGACTGCAATTTGATTGTTGATATAAATGGCTTGTGACTCTTTAGGATAAAAGTGCCAGCACTGATTTAAATGACAATGACGACGATCCGAAGCCGAGAGATAGTGATCCTGACAACTGGTAAATTTTTTATCATTATAACATCTTGTCATACACCTAAGACATGAAATCAACGTGTACCATAATCTACCCCACGAAAAGGTTACTTTCGAAATTGTAAGATGTCAGTGTGCCTTTTCTAGACTTAGAATCAATGAGCAAAAAACTACCTAATGAAAATTCTGTAACTAATTGTGTCTTTAATTGGGTCGCTGCTACTCTGTTTTGTTTTACATTGGAATTAAACTTGAATAGCAACGAAGTATAAATTCATTTACCTCTATCATGCAAAAATATACAGAGACACATTACGGCAGTAGTTTTCAACCTTTCTGGTGGAGCGGAGCCCCAAGGATGTATTCCAGTCGCTCGAGCAACCCCTGTTCACATATCTGCACAGGAGAGTTCAAGCAAACCGTCGATCGTAGCATTTTTATAACTTCTGGTGGAACCCCTAGGCTGTGCTGACGGAATCCTAGAATTCCGGGGAACCCCGGTTGAAAACCATTGCATGACGGAAGCATATATGACAAGAGAGTAAGTTTACATGGTAGACCAGCAGCCTATATTAATTGTAAAAGTAAGTTACATGTGTTCTTTTTACAAGCCATGGAACTCGATGCGCCGGGGAAGTGGCAGCAGTTGCAAACAATGGAATATGTGGAGCTGGTGTGGCGTATAATGCAAAAATTGGAGGTAATCAAATTGAACATACCTCTATTTTCATGCAATTAGCTGATTTCTAATTCCATGTCTGTCCTACAAAGCATTGGAGTATTCTTCAGCTGTTTCACTCCTCTATGGGATTGCTACAAAGGCTATGCAATGCTGGTTTTTTTGCACGGTAGCATGCCAGGTCTAACTCGGAACCTCGATGACGCTTTGTGGAATATGCATGGATCCTGGGAACTCTAAGTCGAGAAGTCCTTTCGGCGTCTCCAGAGCTTCTTAGTGGTAGGGTTGAAATCCACATCCGGTGGTCTTGAGCTTACTGCAACACCACAGTTGCTTACCAATCATGCACTATATTGCAACCTTTTATATCAATGATCTGCTAACAGGAAAGTAATTCGACTGTGACTAGATGCGCACAATTTGTTAAGTAGAAATACAGATTGGAACATATTACAGATTCTTGAACATGACGAAATATTTGAAATGAATGAATGAATGATAGTAGGACAATTTTTACTTAATCATGTAATTCAGCCTAAATTGAATGCAGTTCAATGTCGGATCCACAGGTATTCGTATGCTGGATGGCCAAGCTACTGATGCATTAGAAGCAAGAGCTCTTGGTTTTAAATCAGAGTACATTGATATATACATTAATTGCTGGGGCCCAAAGGATGATGGGAAAACATTTGGAAAGCCTGGACCTATAGCAGCAAGAGCTCTGAAAGAGGGAGCCGAAAATGTACGTAATTGTTTGACAACTTCAGATGTAGCAATCTTTATTGGCTCGACACTGTTAAGAAATATTTGCATGTAGCAAGTGAAAGTGTTTGAGTCTGCAAGGAGTAGCTTGCATTCAGGGTTGCCACGTTGAAATTCTATAAATTCCCAGCCTAGGCTCACAAAATTCCAAGATCTATTAATCTCAACAATAAAATTCCTAAGGCTCAATTATTGTTAATGACGTCATATGTACATATTAACTATTACTATTTATTCTTTAAACATGATTGAAAATACGTACTTGCAGGGCTGCAGGGCCAAATGAATTAGAGCGTTGGAAACTCAAATAGCTGGCTGATAGAATTTGACTCAGATGGCGTTGCCCTCTGAGCAACTTTGTAGAAACACACCCTTAGTCTTAGAGAAAGACCCTTTTTTGCATCTAAAGATACGTCTATTCTACGTAGAAAAAGGTAGCACTGCTTACTTGCCTCAAATACCTCTGTTGTGGTGGGGTAGTTTGAAAAGGTGCAAACAAGAAATATCAATGGAAACATGAACAGTTTTCCAATGAGTTTAAGATATTGACTAGAAATTAACTGGGGCACTTTCTATAATTCCCAAGATTCATCCCAAGATTTTCTGGAAAGTTAAATCCTAAGAAAAATCCCATAGATTTCAAAATTTCCCAAGATCTTAGGATAAAATCCCAAGTCTGGCAACCCTGTCTGCTTTGGAAAATGTAGAGAGAGTAAAGTATTGGCTTTAAAAAATATTCTTGCTAAACAAGCACATCTTATCTCTACCAAAGGGTAGGAACAGTCTTGGGTCTATCTTTATTTGGGCAACTGGAAACGGCGGTTTGACGGATGATGATTGCAACTGTGATGGTTACACAACAAGTATTTATACAATATCGATTGGCTGCATCGGAGATCATGGTCTATCGGCATATTATACAGAGAAATGCTCCTCCACATTGGCAGTTACATTCAATGGGGCATCTCACAGAGAAGGGAAAGAGAACAAAATGGTGATTCTCATGTCTACATATTTTTCGAAGTCTATTCATTGGGAATATTGCTTCTTGCTTTCCATATAACATTACATTTTGCATATATATCTCGGATTTATTGGTGATGTCAACAAGTTAGCAATACAAATGTTGCATGTGAATATAGTCAACATATATCTCATACAATCTAAAACTTTCTTTACAATAAAATCTGCTCTCTTCTCCAAGAAGTTTCTTGTTGCACCTACGATGTAGTCATTCACATTCGGCATGAATCACTATGCAAACAGAAAGCAAAAATGTTAAGTTAACTAACTTATTTGAAAGCTTGAAACAAGTTTTCTCCTGTTGTTTTCAGATAACCACGGATCTGTACCATCAATGTACCGAGGAGTTTAAAGGAACTTCTGCATCTGCACCGATAGCAGCTGGCATAATGGCACTTGCTTTAGAAGCTAAGTAAGTACAAACAAGACGATAGGCCATTCGAAATTATGCGCATCTATATTTTCAGTTTTCTGTAAGTAGAGTTCTTTGTCAAATATCTTCATCCTTCGAGCAAAAATCACCTGGGACTTGGAGCAATTGTGGAACATGTAACTTGGGAGGGAAGCACCTAAATACTTCATGTAAAAGCCTCCCAAAGGAATCTCGGTTTTAACACTAAATGTTTGTTCAGCATGAAATGAAAGATAATTCAAATAACCAAATGTATGACGTTTGACAGAGAGCAGGAAATGACTACAAAACAACTATGTGAATAAGTAAACATGTATCATTTATATGAAAATAAGTTAATAATTTGGTTGATTAAGTGATCGCTGAGCATATCGATTTATAAATCAATATTGATCACTCAACTTTATAGTGATCTTGGGCCTTGTGTAAGAATGTGGTGATAGCATTTCGAAAGGCAAAACATAATTAAATACAGTATTGCAAATGTAAAGAACAATGTACACACACACATAAATACATAAATACATACATACATACATACATACATACATACATACATACATACATACATACATACATACATACATACATACATACATAT
>WIPJ01067435.1:581253-592772 GCA_018155075.1 Cassiopea andromeda
ATATATGCACACACATATGTGTAGACCATACCATAATATAAGATATTATAGTATAATACAATATACTATAATACAAAATGATACAATATAATATAATACCATTATATACATACTTTTTCAGCCCGAGGTTGACTTGGAGAGACATGCAGCACTTGATAGTCAACACAGCTCAGATCACGTCACCTGTAGACGAAGGCTGGATGAAAAATGGAGCAGGATTTCACTTTAACCATAAATTCGGTTTTGGAAGGCTTGATGCAGACGCACTT
Organism: Cassiopea andromeda; assembly: GCA_018155075.1. Taxonomy (NCBI): domain Eukaryota; kingdom Metazoa; phylum Cnidaria; class Scyphozoa; order Rhizostomeae; family Cassiopeidae; genus Cassiopea; species Cassiopea andromeda. The sequence continues at coordinate 581,523 of WIPJ01067435.1, forward strand.
GTAGAAGCAGCGAAAGGCTGGCAAAATGTTCCTACACAGAGGATGTGTACGGCCTACTCAAGCTTTGACGAACAGTGAGTCACATGATCAACTTGCTAAAAGCATTTATTGTATTTCAGTGGGTAAAATATCTAATGATATGCTGGCAAAAGGATGTGTTTGTTCCGTACATGAATATTTGTTCCCACTGAAATATTTAGCAGTTATGTATCCTTATTAAGAATAAAGGAGAAGCCCAGAAGAAGTAAGGAGAAAAACAGGAGGATATTCATACTGGGTTTTCACTTACTTTTGCAATTCCATTTCATTTTTTGGAAAATATTTTAAGAAGGGAGCCCTTGAGCAAAAAATACTAGTATTCAAGGGCCCCTCCAACTAAAATACAAATACATTTAAAAGAAAAAAATAATTAAAAATCAATGTACAAAAATTACCTTTAAAAGCAAAATTGCAACTCAGTTGTAATTTCATAATAGTATGAAAATTAAAATAAATAAGAATTAGAAGAGCAACTTTCAACTGATTACAAAATACACTGTTTAAAAGTGTTCAGGGAGGCTGCTTGCATGCAGGTAGCTGAAAGGCTGTTCCAACGTTTCGTACCTCTAAACGAAAAAGGATTTCTTGCCTTTTTCTGTACTGTTTTCTGTACGTTTTCCATGACAAACTATTGTTATTATCTCCTTTATTCAGGGGAGAGAGTTTTAGGAACATGCCTAGAGCAAGATTGGTAGGTTTTCAGATTAGCATGATCTATGGGTTTTCGTATTGTGAAAACAAATCCAAACATAATGGATTTTTTAATTCTAGGAATATACCAATAGGAAACTCTCTATATATCAACATTCCAACGTGTGCGTGTAAAGGCATTCCAAACGCAGAGATAACGAAACTCGAGCACGTTGTGCTGACCGTTAGCTTCGTACACAAGCGACGTGGACAAGTGAGCATAGATCTCTTTTCACCTGCTGAAACGAGAAGTCAAATGTTGAGCACACGAAAATACGATGAATCTGACGAAGGTCTTGATGAGTGGAATTTCATGACAGTTCATAAATGGGGTAAGTTCATCAAGGAGCTTTTTTTAACACCGATAAAATAGTGGCAAAGAGCTGAAGCAAATCATGAAAAGGATATGTGGAATTAGAATACGTAAGTGCAATGATTGCGCAAGCGAAGGGCTTCTAATTCCTAATAGTCCCACATCAAAAAGCATGACTACCGATTTCTCAATTTTTATATAACATTCTTCTGCAGGAGAAAATCCTCGAGGAATATGGAAACTAAAAATAACTGATAACAATAATTTGGAGCAGAATGACTTGGACAGCCAACAGGAGACTGATGTGGAAGATCTGGAGGAAAAAGTGATCGATGAGAAGGCGAAACAACAAAGGGACAAATGGAATGCAGCGAGAGCACAGGTAAAGGTTGCACTAAATCTTAGACGTATTGCTAGTCAGATCTTTCTTAATCAAACAAAAGTCTTTATCTGATAAATTCTTGGGTGTGGTTAGTATCGAATGTATTACGCAAGACTATCCATCTATAATTAAGACGTAAACACTTATTGAATGAGTGAAAAGGGAGATAAAAGTTATTTTGCTATTGATCAATACGAAAATTATGATAATTTACTATGATAATTGCTATAATGATTGTTGGAATAATTCCGGAGTTAATACACATATTTTGCATGCAGAATCCGAACATTGATTACCCCTACCCACCCGGGGTCCGGAGGAATAATGTTGCCCGACAGGACTTTGGAGTGATGGACGGGGGAGTAACAGCACCTATTTACAACAGTCCAGAGCAGGATTATCCAGCAAGCTACCGCAGTTCCATTGCACGTCCGGACGAGTTTATTGACGCAACCGGAGGCGTGATTATAGAGAATCCCGAATACGCAGAAGCTGCCTTTGAATCAATGCGCGGTGGACAAGAGCGGTATTTCAAGAGATCGATAAAAAACAACCGATTCCGGAGAAGCACTGAATCACAAGGTTTTGAAATAGATGCCAATGGAATTGTGAAGGAGCTGGATGAAGAGAACTTCGAACGAGAGGTAAAGAGTCGATACTCAGAAAAAGAAAATCGACCAAAGAGAGGCATGTTTGAAGATAGCGGTCAATTTTTTGATAGTAATGCATATAAAAAGGTGCAGGTGACTGAAGAGGAAACAGGAACTCAGAGAGTTCAAGTTAATGCTGGATACGAAAACCCAAAAATTTCTTGTGTAAAAGGGTCTCCTTGCTCCGGAGTGCTTCTAAAATTTGTGTTGACATTCTACGGCACGAATGAAATTAATACAGCTCAAAGGGGCATGCCTTGTATGTATTAAACGTTTGTAAATTGGGTGCCATCAGGAGTGGCAGAGGGACATTTTTGGGGGTTCTATCATTGCTACAGCCCCAACCCACCTGGGTCCGCCCTCATGACCATAGAAAATTAACGCAATTAGATGCGGTAGGTGATGCGACTGAACAACATCATTTTTGAATTATGATGTGATTGAACTGTGATCAACATCTGGTCGCATTTGTTTCCACATTGCCTGGCAAATACTGCGTTTTGTGATCCAGTACACTAAAATTGAGAAGACAAATGGTAGTCGCTTGTCCAATTTGCGGATCACTTCCAGATTTAGGGTTTTTGTCGCGAAATCCCCCATTTTCACAGCATCAAGCTTGATGAATATTATTTAAAAAACTCGTTTCTACAATGGAATCTGGAAAAGAGGCTGAAAAAACATTGTACATCCTAAGAAGGCATCGCCTTTTCTTTTTCGAACTGTTTTCATAGATTGCATGTCAGCTGGCCAGCCAAATCTTGATAATAGTGTATTGGATCTGTTGCAATGTAGAAAGAATTTTAGAATCCATGGGTAGCTCATTCATGTTGCGAGAAATATTTTTTGAAATTATCAAATTTGTAAAAAGATTAGAATTACTTAATGCCAATTGTATGCTTCCACGAAGTGTTTTTGTCTTTATTTAAGAACTGTATATTAGAAATATTCTTTAGCAGAGTTTCCAAAGAAAAAATTATTGAAAAAAATTAATTCAACTCTTTGTGGCAGTCCTTATAATCCTGAATATGTACATGTCTTCACTAATATGAGCATTTCTGCAATCGGCGAACTTCAATCGGTGAATTCCAATCGGAGAATATCAATTGGTGAAATTCAATCGGTGAGCTTCATCGGTGAATTTCAATCCATGAACTTCAATTGATGACTTTCAATCGGCGAACTTCAATCGGTAAATTTCAATCGGTGAATGTCAATCCGTGAAATTCAGTCGGTGAACTTCAATCGGTGAATGTCAATCGGTAACGAGTGAATTTCAATCGATGACATTCAATCCGTGAATTTCTATCGGTGAACTTCAATCGGTGAAATTCAATGGACGAGCTTCAAACGGTGATCTCCAACAGGTGATTTTCAATCAGTGAATTTCAGTCGGTGAACTTCAATCTGAAAATTTCAATCTGTGAATCTCATTTGTTCAGCCTCAATCGGTGAATTTCAACCTTTGCCTGGTGTATTCCAATCTATGCCTGCTGGAATTCAACCTATGGAGGCACTATTTCACATATCGGTCTGAATTTTAACTCTCAATCAATAATTTTCATCCATTGATGAACGCTTCTCAAACCATGTGATTTTGGATCACCTTTGTCATATATAGGGTGCCATAAAAAGACCCACATCGTACAAAAGGGCACACAGGGCTGCCCCAATCTGACACAGAAGGACACAATTCAATATCAACATAAAAGCTCTACAAGAGCTGGTGATTGGCTAGGCCTGCGCTAGATTTACGCATTTCTTCATGCCTAAAATGGTGCAAAAAACTATTTGGTGAAAACGATACTGTCGGCAACAGCAGATGACAAAACTCCCAGGGGAACAGCAGATGACAGAACTCCCTGGGGAATAGCAGATGACAGAACTCCCAGGGGAACAGCAGATGACAGAACTCCCAGGGAACAAATTCAAATACAATAAAAACAACAATATGATGATCTCAAAAGGCAAATAAAATTCCAAGTTAAATAGAGTGCGAAAGGGCTTAACAAATCTTATATTCAATGGTCTATACTAAAATTAATACATCATTTCATTTTAAAGCACAGCTGTACTGTAATAAGTGTAGAAAGAGTTCTGAAGGCTGTGCAACATAGATTTGATTCAAAGGGCAAACATTGACAATGAGGAAACAGGGCTCTTTCCATTCTGAAGGCGATGATCTCATAGGTAAGAAATTTCAAACTAAAAATCGATTTTAAGTTCAAGGTATTTGATTAATTTTCTAAATAAGTCTACCAATCAAGGTAAGAGCAAAGCGGTAAATGTCTCTTTAAAGAATAATAAGATATATATACAAACAAAGACAAAGCATAAATAGGGTTTTTGTGTAACGCAAAGTCTTCTCCATGAGGTAAATAGAGGTTTAAATATGTTCAAATGATAAAAAAATTAAATAGAAAAGTAAATGTATAGCTAGGTACTATAAAATGCTATCACTTGTACTAGAAATCACAACACAATTTATGTTAGGAGGCAAGACAAGGAGGCTACCACATCCTCATAGGATATTCTCTACGGTATTCACAAAATATCTCTCAAATGGTAAGAGGATCTGATAAACCTTGTAATCATGAAGTATTTTCAATGTATTTTAGCAAATACATAAATGAACTCTTTAGATTATAATAGCAATCCCAATAAAAACCTTTTATTGTACACGCTGTTGCTAATATCTCACAATTGGGAAGCTTTTGACAAAGAAAATATAGAAAGAAGTATGAGAAGACTTACCAAATTATCTTTTCAAGGGCGTACGCTTAAAGCTAGATTTGTTCTGAACTAGATACGGTAATGCCTACAGAAATTTCGAACCATATTGCTTGGAACGATGTACAAGAATACTCAAAGAGGTTTTTGCTGGATTTGCAATGAAGAAATTGTAATGATATTGAATTTTGCAATCGACACAACTTTCCAATTTGGAAACAATTTCTTGTAACATTAATTGGATAGAGTAATACCTTATCACAATCATAGGCGCCTCAAAAATTCATAAATTCTAATAAGCATGGGGGGAGGGGTTTCAGTAGACCCATGAGCAGCCAAGCTTGCCACCAAACACCTATTTATCTAAAAAAACACATGTTTTAAATATCTAAATATTCTAAGAAAATTTTACCGGAAGAACAGATAGAGATGACGTCAAATAACAGTACAATGTCATACTCAACCACAACTACAGCCATAAATAAAAGTTGTACTTTATTACAAAACAAACATCTTTTAAAAAATGATACACAACAAAGGGTTTATATTTATTATTTCGCATTTTTAAGTAAAGTGAAAAATTAGGTTTTGTGAAGGGATTATAAAAGAAGATTATTTTTATAGACCCCCATATAATTGAAATTCTCTTGAAGCAACTACTTACTCATTGAGAATCTCCATTTTCCTTTGTAATGGTTAATTTTAAACAACTAAAACTGGGCACAATCGAAGCTCCTCGTCCTACAGAGAGCTTGCAGGTACGGCAAAACAGGCTGTGCATAAGAGGTAGATATCATTTATACAAGAAAAATTTTACAAAAAATGAGCCTTAAAGGGTCAAAATCTCAAAGGAATCATAAGAAAATCACTAGATTCAAGTTGCAAAGTTCATTTCCAGCTTTAAAATAACAATATTGCCTTACTCTTACATTTGAAATTCCAAAGATAGAATACAAAGTAGAGCTTGCAAGATTAATAAAGATGGGGGTAGTTCGTTTTAGCCTGTTTATTCAAATAAAATTTAAGAAAATATTAAGAAAATCTCAGCCTCAATTTGGGAAAAATTTAAGAAAATTTAGGCTGGGCGAAAAAGAGGCAATCTTATAAAAAGCAACGTTTAACGCACTTGGCTGAAAAGTTTTCGAGTAGGCCCGTGTAAAAAGCTTTCCTGCCATAATATTTACCATACTTTCAAAAACTATTTTATCCTACCTAATATAAATTCAACTACATTATAAAGATTTACCTTGCTCATTCATATACTGCAAAGTCTCCACTATTGATGGATAGTTCCACTAGAAATCCCGCTGTCTCTATCATAAGGGTATTGGTATCCATCCTCGTTGTTCGTTTCTGTGCCCGAGTCACTCGCTTGGTCGTCGCAGTAAAGACTTACGTCATCATAAGTATACAGTGGGTTATAGTAATCCTCTTCAATATCATCATCCAATCCCATAGCAGCTATGACGTCATAGTATGGGTTTTCGAATGCAAGAACGTGTCCGCCATCTCCATTTGCTAGACAGGGTCTGAGTTCTATGTCACGTGAGTTTTTCTTAGCTTTATAAATGGTGGGTACAATACTCTGTCGTTTTCGTTGAAGGATTAGGTATACCGCAAGCGCCATGCAAAGCACAAATACACCTATAAAGGGAAGAATAGCTTACAAAAAACCTTAAGCAAACAGGTGTAGTCACTACGCAGCGTTATTTCTTGGCTGGGACATAAAACTTTGCTTCAAGTAACGTTTTTGCATAAATTTACATTATTTATACCCTTGCAATGCCTCAGTTTTATGATCAATTTGTCAACCTAAATATTGTTTCAAAAAACAGCAATTTATGAACAATATCCTGCTGCAAGTCAAAAATTTCTTGTTGTAAGTCAAACAGGCGAGATAACTTAACTTTTTATCCTTCCTATCCCTTCAACATTTTGTATTTTAAAATTTCCGGACCCCCAGCACAGATGTTGAAAAATTTTTCGACCTTGACGTCACTGAAACCTCCTTTTCATAAAACACCAGAAAGTTCAATCATATGAAAACATAACATACCTGACGCGCAACCAATGATTATCCACGTGTTAAATGAGCTTTCAGTAGGTTGTTTACCATCATTAAGACTGTCCCAGTATACAGAGCATGGGCTACAACTTGTTCCAATGAGAAGGCAATCACTAGGCAGAGATTTTAAAAACTTTTCCATCAGTTGCTTACTCTGCGGCTTCGATTTGTACAATGCCATCAAACCAATCGTAAACACAATATTACCATTATCATCAAATTTCTTTTCTTTGCTTATCACTCGAACGGAGAATGCATCAAAATTCAAAGGAGACGAAAGAGATATGCAGCTCAGTGTATTATTTTCGCCCAATACATCCCTCCGCATGATTCTGTGTTCTAGACTATCAGTTGTGCCATTCTGGATATCAACTTCATTCGGAATCTGACCGCCAGGAAAATTCTTAGTTTCCACTAGCATACCATCCTCTAAGATCTCCCGATCTGCTGAATTCCTCCTATTACTTCTTCCATCTAGGAACAAGCTCTTATTGCTTATGTCATAACCATCAACAGCTTGGTGAAGAAACGAATCTATACTATTTTCTTTATCCTCTTCTATCAAACGACTGACTAAAGCGTCGTCTTCATCAGTTCGTTTTTCGCGCCCGATGACATCAGCAGCTGACGCGACTTGTCCAAAATCAGGACCTGTTTCTGGTGAAACACTAGATGCAGAAATCTCTCTTTCTTTCCTTGAAAGTGGTTGCAAATACGAAACGTAGTACTTTGCCATCAGCTTCTCTAAATTAGTCGCGAACTTAGCGAAAAAATCAGTACTCACGATTGTATTAGCTCCAGCTTGTATATTCGTAAAAAACTCAAATTGATTGCGACTGAGGCACTCTCCATTGATGTTATTACAGATTTCTTTGCCAGTGCATTGGCACGATGAAGAACACAAGTGGCCATAAGAATCAAGTGGACAAGGATCTTGACATAAATCACCAAAATATCCAAGGCTGCAATTACATCTCCCAGTCTTTTTGTCACAGGGACCAGCAGAATGATATGGACACTGTTGGCAATCTAGTTTGCAGTTCATTCCATATTTGCCGTCTGGGCAATCCTACGTAAAGGAGATGCACGAATATAGCAGAAGTCCATTACTAATGCTAATTTAGCAAACAAATAATATAAGCTAATTTTACAGGAAACCTGACTCAAGGCCTATAATTAAAAGCTTCATAATTATTGGCCACATTCTAGTTGCAAAAGCTTCTTAGATTATAGAGGGCATCGTACTAGGCTGGTTTCTTGGGACATTGGGACGTCACACCTTCAAGACAATAATTTCTTCCGCAAACTCTTTTACAGTTTTGTATTCTAGAAACCCAAGAAGAGCCGCTGTGTAAAAGAAGCCGCTGCAGTGTAGGAAATAGTGAACCAAAGCTAAAGTGGTGTGCTCGGTAAATGTACTAATGTACAACAACCATAATGATGCCAATTGACATCATTATAGTTGGTATAGAAATACTAACTAGAAGAGACTCGACGAACTCCGACTTGAGTTCTCTGAGCCTCCTATTAGCAACGAGGTCGCTGTGCACCCACCCTCCTCAGCCATATTTTTGGCATTTCTCTTCACAAGTTCTCTCTTGTACCTTGGGCTTTTCTGTAAAATACTGAGGGATAGGGCGTATGCAACTGCATATTTATTGCTTTTTGATTTATTGCTGTCAAGAGCGAGTTGAGATGGCCAATATGATCATATCTCTAGTTAGAACGAATTAAACTGTACATGCACAGCGACTTCGATGCGGAGAGGAGGCAAGGTAGAATAATAATGTTACCTCTTCACAATTTTCTCCACGGTAGCCAGCTTTGCAGAAACATGTTCCATTAACGTTACTGCAACCGTTTGAGAAATTTTGCTGGCATGAGCATTCTTGTTTGCAGTTGTTCCCATACCTCCAAAGCAGACATTCATCACCGCAATACTGTCCAATAAAACCAGATGTGCATGTGCAGTTTCCATTGAATCTAGGATACAATGGAGGCCTAAGTGAACTTCACAAATCAGATGCAGTAGTGAATCAATAGCCATATTTCATAGCATTCTGGATGAAAAATTTCAAGGGAACAAAGATCATTCAAGCACAGGTTAAATAGAGGTCATGTTCACTAAGCTTGGTGAAGAATTGAAGCTTCCCAGCACAGTGCATTATCTTGTAACCATACGTCACTGTAATTAGAATCCGCAAGAGAAAAAGGGCACCAATTCGCAGAAGCATCCATGTTGTAAAATAAAAGTGTTCTCGATAAGTGAAACTTAGAAAAAAGTCAAAAGCAAAGAAGGGAAAAGCAACCGAAGGGAAGGGAAGGTGATAAAAAGAGTAGAGGAAAGACAATAAGAAATGAAGGCAAAAATGAAATAATCGATAGAAAAAGACTGAATGAAAGGGAAAAAGGGCATAGAAGGTGAAAGGAGGCTCACACTTGCTAAACAACAAAACTCTCATACCTGTTGCATGTAGCGCCATTTTGACATTTACAAGCAAACTTGCAACCTGGTCCATAGAATCCATTGTCACATGGAGTGTCACATGTCTCTCCAACCCAACCAGCAGTACACGTGCAGATGCCAATCATACGATCGCAATGTGACCCGTGATGACAATGACAGTTGAAATTACAATTCTTTCCCCAAAAGCCTGGCTTGCACAATTTGTGGCATCTTCTGCCCTTGAAACCTAAAAAATAAACGTACACACAATGACTATTCGTGCAACGAAAACTGCATACATGTGAACATAAATGCTTGCACATAAACACAGATACATACGGATACACAAATAAATACCTACCCCCCCACAACAATCAACCACTTAAATCTTCCAAATATGTGGGATATATTTACCAAGAATAAAGTTGAGGAATATGATTCTAGAACTAAGATACTCTGCGAGCTTCCCCCTGCCAGATCACAGAGATTTGGTATAAATTCATTCAAATTTAAAGGCAGTCTACTTTGGAATAGCTTCAGTGATAAAGTTACAGCTGCAGAGAGCTTAGCTAGATTCAAACAAAAAATCAAATCCTGTAATGGCACTCATTGCATGTGCAACATCTGCAGAAGTTATTACTGGTGTAGTTACTTCATTTAATTTTTAACTCACTTTATTCTATGTATACCGGAGTGATGGCCCAGTGGTAAAGCGTCTGCCTCACAACCGGTAGGTCGTGGGTTCGAGCCCCGGCCGAGTCATACCAAAGACCTTAAAAATGGTACTTACTGCCTTCTCGTCTGGCGCTTGACATATGAGAATGGAGTGGGAAAGTTAAACTTGCGGAGCAACCAGTGCACCAGCCCCCACTGTAGCTTTCACTGCATTCGCAGACGCGTGGCCTAGGGCTATAGAAACGGAGATATGCGCTGCCCTATGCGCCATTGCGCGCGGGAAAGGACTTTGACTTATTCTACGTATATTACACTGTTAATTTTAATCTATTAGCTTTACTTAGTTGATAAAACTATCGTATAGTTATGCCAACATTAAATAAATATATAATGATGATGACCCACACACATGTGTACAGACAAGTAAAACGTATTCACAGTAATACTCGTTGCACATACACATAAATAGAAACATACGCATACAAAAATCCAAATGTGTAATCAAATAGCTTAAAAACACTACCTGGTAGACAATCACATGTACCATCCACATTACTACACACTTGAGTATTATTGGCAATACATCCACACTTTTTGATACAATTTTTTCCATATCTTCCTTTGGAGCAAGCCGTTTGACATAATTTGCCACGAAAACCATCGTGGCATCGACACCGACCATCTTTTGGGTCGCAGTATGCATCATTCCGACATTTACATTGTTTTGAACAACCTGGTCCGTAAGTTCCATGCTTACAACGATTTTTGCACCTATGGATTTCAACAAATGAATAAAAATGTCCAAACAATTTTCATTTATTTTCATTCATTATATACTCTTTATGCTCGGTAGCCTCATCAGATAATGCTGCCTGTCAGGGGGCCGTGACAAAAATTTTACGACTTAAATACAAAAATACAATATATTTACAGTAAAAGTAAATAACTTAATTACAAAACATCAAAATTGATGCTTAAATACATGTACAGAAGGTGCTTCCATTTCAAGGAAGGTTTTTGTATTACAAGGAAGGCTAGCAGCAGGTTTTCGAAAATTTCAGCTACCCATGATGTGCGCTAGCACAGCGAATAATTTGCTGTGTTCATATCTTTAAATTTTACAATGGCCACTTTAGGTCCTTTTATTTATTTGAGTAAAATGCTATGTCAATGATCAGTAGATCCGTTAAAGTAAGTTTTATAAGCAACCACTATCTTGGGCCAGGCCTTGAAATACTTGGATAGTTGCTTAGAAAGGTGAAC
>WIPJ01067435.1:610540-620914 GCA_018155075.1 Cassiopea andromeda
CACCACTAGCATCATTGGCATCAATATAATCATCCCACCATTATCATGACCACCATCATTAGCAAAATGATAATCATTACTATCATCATCACAATCACCGTCACCGTAGATGTTACAATAATTTTAACAATCATCATCACCACTACAATCATTAGGATCAATATAATCATCCCTACATCATCGTCAGCAGAATGATGATCACCACTGTCATCGTCACGATCGCCGTCATCATTGATATCACAATAATTATAATAATCATTATCACCACCATCATCATTGACATCAATTTAGTCATCCCACCATTATCATGACCATCATCATTAGGAAAATGATCATCATCACTGCTATTAAAAACAGTGCTATCGCTATAAATCAATACAATCATCCCACCATCATTACAATCATAGCCATCATTGTCAGCTTCATAATAATTTATTATTATTGCCAACATCATCATTGCTATTAAAAACAGTGCTATCACTACAAATCAATGCAATCATCCCACCATCATTACAATCATAGCCATCATTGTCAGCTTCATGATAATTTATTATTATTACCAACATCATCATTGCTATCACTGCAATCAGCATCATGATGGTCAACATCATAATCATCATCATCAATGACGGCTTTTCAACAAAATCAGGGGGCAGAGGCAGGGGTGATTTCTACAGGACCTCAGGTGGCGGAACCCACCCTTGGTAAAATTCTAACTCAAATTTGGGGGGCTTAGCCCGCCATACATTTACGGATTGGTTTTGCTTATCAAAGTTCATTGCACTTGCTTCCAATATTTTGTATTGCACTGCAATGATGAATTTCCTCACCGCTACTTGGCTATGGAGACTAAATTATCATATCTCCATCTTTAAAAGTAGGGGCGTGGCTACACCCACTTTATATTTCACCTACAGCCTCGCTTATTAAGTCTTAGAAGTCACTCCTGGGCAGAGGTGCAAAATTTGACGAGTATTTTAAAAGTATTCGAGTATTCATCAAGTACAAGTATTTTAATAAGAGAAAACTTACAAGAACATTAAGGCTCAGACAAAAATGTGGTTTTCTAATAAAAAACGTGCGCTTGATGTCAGCTTAGGGGGCACTTTGCCCCCCTTAATTTGCTAATAATCATCCCCATAGCCATCTGTATTATCACTAAAATCACCGTCTATAAACAATAGGACTAGGCAAATAGATAATAAAAGGAGAATGCGAGAGAATAACAAAAGATTACAATGATATCCACAGTAAATGAACATTCAGCAAATTCAAAGGAGAATAATTCCCATACCGAGTGCTCCACCTTCCTCATTTCTTACTACAGAATATATAAATCTGGAACCTTTGCTGAATCCGTATGGTGGCTGTGTGTAACCATCAGGTTCGAGTTCTTTCTCTGCAGAACCTTTGCTAACTTCCCATTTATGGGAACTGGTAAATCGACAATCATTTTGTTCAAAATCACAAGAGAAGACTGTCTGCAGGTTAATGGCATGACATCCTAAGCCAGAAAAGAACCAGGAGTATAAAATCACATGCTTAAAGACTGGGTTATATTAAGAAAACTGCACGTAAAAAACTCTGTTTACAGGTGATGCTAATACAATACCGCTCCATTAACAGTCCCTACACTGAAGAAAATTGTGCACGAGAGTCAAATCGCACATGTGCTCATTTGTGCACGAGAGATTGTTCTGAACTATTCGGAGTTGCACGTGTGATGCAAGACTCCGGTTGGCGAGGTACCAAACATGATGAAAAATTGATATTTTTGCAAATTCCATGCCAGACGTATCATAACAGTACAAAGTGTCAGACGTTTGAGAACAGCAGATACACGGAGCGCCAACAGAACATCATATACAGAAAGCTCGCATTTGACCAGTGCATTGCATTGTTGACAGTGATGTTGGCACATGTGATCTTTTCTTAGCTCGTGCTATAGCTTTTGTACGTGTGTGGATACATGCACTTGCAATCGCACGTGTCTCCGGGCATGGACTGCACTAAGAATTGACCGCTTTCTTTTAGTGCAACTGAAGCTTTACTACTAAAGCATAAATTTTTGCCTTACCATTGACGCTATCCTATCATCAACCAAAATGATAAAGTTAGAAATACTTGCTTTTTAACTGAAACGCTTCATGATGGAATATCATCGGTTGTGTTGGTACGTGAATACCGGCTTCAAAAACACCGGCGCGGTTTTTATCAACATTGCAGAGCTATATTAACCGGTCCAGAGCAATTTCATACAATAATTGTCCTGGATATAGATTTTGCTAATGCAGTAAGTTTGCTGCCATTTGCATCGTTCGCAATCAACCATTGTGTCCCTAAGACTAGTGGACAGTATGAAAAACAGCAGAGTACGGCGCTAATTTACTGTAGACGTAATTCCTTATGCATAAAGTGTACAATACATAATACAGAGAAAGGCGGCTTTGAACATTAGCAAAGAGCAGAAGCTTGGCGGGGTTATTTACTACAATTCACAAGATTAAAGTAAGGGGCTGTCAGAGACAATAAATACTTAAGCATATTAAAGTTGAGAGATTGCTTAGCAGGGAAATTGAAAAGCAGAGCCAGACCTGATATTGTCTAGGTTAAGAATAAAATTAACCCTCTTAATTTAATCTAATTTCTTGCAGCTCTTGTATGTCAGTATGTAAAAAAAGGAGTTTGAAGGTCAAAATAAAGTAAGCACTATTCAAGCTGGCAAAAGGCATGTCTCAATAATAGAAAATGGACTAAAAATGTTGAAAATAAGTAAGGGTGAGGAATAAAAACCACAAACATCAAAATGGAGGCAATAGTATATAAACACATCAAGAATCTTACATTATCAATATGTGTTTAGGTAATTGCAGAATGAAAGATGGTAAATAAGTAAGGTTTTAGGAGTAAATCTAGATTGTCAAAAAGGAAAGGATAAACATAGGAAATATGCAAGGAATGATAATACATTCAATAGCTTGGAATAATATTAAGCAGGACCCATTTTAGCATGGAATAAACTACAATGAGAATGAAATTATTTTACAGAACACAAGAATAAAATAATTTACAGAATTCTTGTTGCATAAAGCTAGAAATTTTTATCTTTTCTAATCCTAAAAATCCTTCTACTGTGTCTTGGAAAGTCAATATAAAAGAATCCAATGGAGTTTTGCACTCACTTTTTATATTAAAGACCAATTAAGAGCAATGCATGAAAAAGAAGAGCCCTACAAAACCCCATCATGAGTGATATATAATTCTCATATATCATTATGTTGAACTAAAGGATCTTGGCATAAGATATGCACCACGTTTGGGCTAGAATTCTGTACACCAGTTAGAAATAATGGCTTTCTGGAGGAAGCAGATAGTATGAAGCAAGCCATCATAAACATGCTAATTTTCAAACATATATTAAAATTATCAGCAGCCCCTTCATTCTCCAATCCATATGGGGCTTACCAAGTATTTGTACTTGGTAATCTAGGTATAAACCACTATATGAACTATCAAAGAATTGATGGAAAACCTCCTGGCCAAAAGTGGAAAATATTTAGCAAAAAATATAGCTAAAATGCATCACACCAGGAGCAAGAAAAGAGGAAAGGAAAAGATAGATCTGGGGTACTCAAAAATAACCAATTTACAATTTAATTTAGTATTAGCAACTCATTTGGGGGAATGTGAAGGGTTTCAGGGGGATTGAAAGAGGGAGAATCTCTAGTAGAATATTCTTCATAACTTTGTTTTAATAGCTCCTATACAATTATTGACATTTGCTTTTCACACATGTTTCTCTATCATACCATACAAATTATGTATCCTTTCAGAGGAACCTAAGTAAAAAAGTATGTTGCAGGGAACCCCCAAGGAAAATAATTTGGAAAAAGGTAAAAGTTTGGAAACTGCTGCTCTAGTATTTTTCCCCAAATGAAAGTTCTATATATTCCACTTCCAAACTCTCATTGAAATAAATGATAAACAAGACAATCATAGCATTCCTGCAAACCACTTAAAGTAGTAAATAAAGTGGTAGAAAGCAAATCATACCTGTAAGCTTCTTGCTTTGGGTCCCTTTACTGCATATTTTTGAACAGTTTCCCCAATTTGAGGCTTGCCATACAAGACCTGTTTGTCCTGCATCTCTACAAACACCCTGGCCATCAACAATCTGCATTCTATTTTTGCAAACATTTGCATAGATCCGAATACGGAACAAGGCTCTGTCATGCTCCTCCACATGCGATCCATTTCCCCAAGCATCTGAGACAAATATGGCCCGCCCTTTCTCACCTATCTCACTGCTTGCTACCCATATTCTGACCCTCATCTTGTCATATGCGAAAAGAATGCCACCATATGCTCCATTTGAAGATTGGGTTGACTGTATAGATCCTAAACCATCATAAATGAAATGCTCACTACTTGAGCCTTCTCTTTTAACTTGAACTTGAACAAGTAATGAATCACTTCCTATGTTATGCTTTATTTCTCTGAATGATTTTTTGTGAGCATTGGCTCTTATGCCCTTCCAGCTTGTTTGAAAAACTGGCAAAGGGAAAGAGTTTATCCATGCTCTTATTTCAACCTGACAGACATTTGAATTCATTTGCCTTGCATATTTTCCATTTCCCCACCCTCTAGTAATAAAAATGCAGCCAGTCCGCAGCCCATCACCTTGTTTTGGAAGCCACAATCTCACAAATGTTTCATTATATGCAAAGATAATCCCACCATATTCCACACTCCCTGATGGAGTTTGTGCAGCTCCAGTTGCATGAAAATGAAATGAGAGATCCTTCTTAAATATACCTGAAAGACGGGAATACACCCGAACACTAATAAAGTCAGGGATTTGTTTTAACTTGTGAGGCACTTCATAAAACCTTCTACTATCATCAACCTGAATTTCTGCATGAAAATTTGGGGTTGGAAGCGAGTTCCATGCTTCTATAGTTACGTCTGCCACCCTAGAGCTTTGTGTATATTTTTCTCCACCCCAACCATCTTCAACATAAATCAGTTTTCCATTGGTATTTTCAGAATATTTTGTGGGTGCCCAAAGATAAAGTTCCTTTGAGTTGTAAGCAAATATCACACCTCCATAGTTTCCACTTGATCCAGAATTCTGACAAGCTCCAGTTCCTTCAAATCTAAAACCTGAACTGTCTCCATCCTCTGCTGATGCATAAACACGTACTAGATCTGGCACTGATTTAAAACGTGATGGTAGAATGATTCGCTTGAATGAATTTTTAGCACTTTGCGAAGCAACTGCTTTAATAGTTCTCTTAAAGTCCGGTGGAGGAAAGTCACCTAGTCTTACTCCACGGAGGGCTTTACTGACAGCTAAGTCAAAAAATGGCAAAACTGCAACTAAACAAACAAGAGACAGAAAGTTCCTTACTTCGAGTAAGCAGTTAATCACCGTCATTTTCGATACGAGACATCAACTTGTCTATTAGTGTAATGTCATCTTCATTAGTCTAACTTCTTTTATTAGCTAGTAATTGTCGTCTTACCTTGAAATGCGCTGTAAACAAGCATCTTCACATTGAAACTTCTATTAGTGAACTAAAGCAACAGCCTCACACGCGAAGGCTTCCCTCAAATCATTACAATGTGATGTAACCAGCCTCACAATTGAGGCTCCACACAGAATTAGTTGTACTGAAATCTGTTAGAAAACGTTGGTCTCAAAGAGAGCAGCAGGTAGATAATCTCATCATACACTATGGCAAGTAATGGCCTAGGCACACGAAAGTGGTATACGGTATTGCAGTAACAACAAGGCTCTTCCCAATACTTCAAGCACTTACCGATTGCCGCATCACTTAACCTGGTTACAGACTGTTAATAATGGCCTTTCCTAATCATTAACGCACATAATCACTTTGTAGTCCAATTCCTCTCCATTGTGTTGACCTAAATAAAATTAGGCCATGCATCATTGAGTTTGAATTTTGCGGTTCTCTTTCCACTTCATGCACAGCTCTCCTACGCAGCGGTTTTGGAGAATGTACTTTAGTGCACGAAGAAAAAACTCCACTTTCTTGCCCCTCGAGTCCTCTTTGTGTTCACGTAGTCTAGGAACAAGTGGTTGCAACGGGATTAAACTGCATCAGCCAATTTATATACCATACCTTTGTCATAGTGACAATGTGTTTAGACGCAACATTTTGATACTGGGCCTCAGTAAACACAAGGAATTGGAAAAATGCTCTTTAAGTGCATGGAGTCATCGACAAGGTGCAATTGGTAGAAAACGGTGTTTATGACAGAGTTAATAAGCTCGAAAATCTGTTGTAGACCTAATAAAAGGGCAAATTAGTGCACTTGAAACAACAACCAAAAAACTTCTAAATACACGTTTTTTATAAGAAAAAGTTTATAAGAAAATGGCTCAAATCGTCAAAATCTTAAGAAAATTGTAAGAAAATCACGAGGCTCAATTTCCAAAATTAAGTGTTTTTATAGGCCAAAAATCGGTATTTCGTCGTTATTGCATTCAAACTGTTAAAGATGGAATTCAAATTCCAGTATACAATGTCAATAACGAAAGTGTAAACCATTACAGCCAGTTTATTTCGGTAAAAGTTCAGAAAAGTTTAAGAAAATCTCAGGCTCTATTTCGGGAAAAGTTAAGAAAATTGAGGCTCAGGCAAAATGACGGTTTCTTATAAAAGAAAACGTGTATGTAGTACAGTGTCTTGCCGAAGGACTTTGATTGGGTGGAGCATAGGGTGGGGCAACAGAATAAATTTACCGACAAACCACTATATTTTCTAGAATTACCGATAACCAATGATCACTACGCCAGCTTTTACTGATAAGCCAAAGAATTACAGGTGGTTTCGGCAAATAATGGGGTGTGATACCCCCACACAGGAGTTAAATTCCGGGGGGATGTGACACTCCCGGAACCTTCATTGTACGAGATATATAAGTTTGAGTAGTTTTGACGCGTAGAGAGCAACGTGGAATTCATAGTTTACCAATAGCAATAGATGCATGCGAATGAAGGATGTAGTTTGTGTAGCAGAGAAGCAAGATGGCTATTGGTGCAACTCATCAGCTAGTTTGATAATAGTATGCTAAAGGATCACAGGTCCCCCATTCTCCCTAATGAAATCTATCATCCCAAAAGTGGACGCAAACGAGTGGAAGCAGTATAGAAAAGGAAACTGGAAACAGGTAAAGGAATCTCACTCTTAAGTCGTTTACTGAAACTTTCTTGGCTTCTTCACGCGTTCAGTATCAAGATGTTTTTATGGATTTCGTAGCAGACGGTTTTCAAGTTCCGATGCTTTGCGCAGGGATATTAGCAGAAAGTGAAAAAGTTGTTTTTATGCCCAAAATATTTATAAACCGTAGTTAGTAGTGGAAGATAGGCAAGAGGAGCCCAAACGAAACACATCATTTCATACATCGTAAATTGGAATTTTTAACTGGGCCGCATTTGAGCCTATCTGCTTTCGTACTAGATCTGATGAAAGCAGAATTAAACTTCTTAACTATTTGAATAATCGATTACTCATTTCTTAGACAGCACTTTCTTATAAAAAAGGAAAGGAATAGTCTCTATAAAAGAAATTAAGCCTTCTCAAATCAGTGACATGCTGTGCTGCTGCTCATCTAGAAAAATCATATCTCATAATTTAGAAGGGCGTTCTTCTGAGATCTAAGTAGCATAATTCTTAGAAATTTTCTAGGGGTTTCGCCCCCCTGCCCTCCTCTTACCGTCATTGCATTAGAATAAGTCCTCTTTAATTTTATAAGCTCTCTCTTCTCTTTATTCTTTTTTGTAGAAAAAGAAGCTTTTCAAGTCAATTATTAAATGTACAGTCAGGGACGCCGGTGCACTGGGACGGAGGGGGTAGTGCACAACTGCCCTCAAAGAGTGGGGGCAAGGGGGACAAAAGTGCCCTTCTTATGCTGTCTACTGATTTAATTTTTCCTCATTTTCTTCTTACATTCGTTCTTCTCTCAGGCTCGATCTCCGTTTATCCTCATGATTTCATGACTTACCACGAAATACAACAATGGTCAGGATCAATCATCCTGCTACTGTCACTACGACGTCATAATCAGTGCACGTGCCCTTTTCCAAACTTCTGCCTCTCCTGCTTTATTATTGTTCCGGCGTCCCTGTGTACAGCTTCCTATCTAGAAATGGTGTAGTTCTAAAGTAAAACGGGTGTTTTTATGAGACTTGAAGAACTTAATTCTTAAAAACTGTTCAGGGGCATCGCCCCCTGACTCCCATTCCCCCCTTATCCTTAGCATTTGGCAATGTCAATATCTTATCAAGCCTTGTATCAAGCCTTGAGTAATTACTGGTACAAAGTAAAAATTGACACAAAATGAGCTTAACCTCAAGTAATTTGAGAATAATATAGTTCTATACTTCATACCTGAACCTTTACCCTTGACCCCTGCACTTTACGTATTGCGTCGAGCAAGCACGGACAAGCTGCAGCAACAGCAACAACAATCAGCAAGAAATCACAGGTGTGTTTAGGAACAATAACGGAGCTGTTAACTGATTTCACCTAGAGTTTTTGCTACTAATTAGAAAGGAAAATGGCATCATTTGCAAAGAAGGTTACTGCTGATGGCTCTAGCGGTTTTCAGGCTAAGCCAGGGCGATATCACCTGTATTTCTCGTGGGCATGCCCGTTTGCACATCGCGCCTTGATAGCAAGGAAGTTGAAAGGGTTGGAGAATGTTATATCAGCTTCTACCACAGACCCGGTGAAAGATGAAAGAGGGTGGGCTTTTATAGAAAACGCAGACCCTGTCAATAATTGCAAATTTCTAAAAGAGATTTATAAACTTGCAGATCCAGATTTTGATGGCCGTGTTTCAGTTCCTGTCCTTTGGGATAAAGAGCAGAAGACGATTGTAAATAATGAATCAGCAGAAATTTTACGAATGTTCGGTACCCAGTTCAACGACTTTTGCGAGACCAAGGCACAAGCTGAGCTCGAACTTTACCCTAAAGAGAAGCAGAAGCAAATTGATGAAATCAACGAATGGGTGGCTCCGTAAGTTGATATTTCGATCTTCCCCTGAGAGGCCTTTCTATTTTGATAGCATGATTACCTAACCCACCGGAAACCCTTCTTCCCAACAAGGAACTGTGTCTTCTTTATGTATTTTTTAATTTCTTTTTGCTTACTTGTATTGTTTCGTTTCTTTGGTCTTGCTATTACCGTCATCTCATTCCCAACCAAGCTATACCACTGACCTTTTTCTAATTCATCCAAATTCAATGAGAAAATGTTAGGGGGGGTGGAATGAGGCAACTCTAGCAAGATTTTGAAATAGATATGGCAACCAGATTGCGTAATAACCCTGGGGTATGACACCAAAAATCCCCCTACTTTGTGATGGCTGACACTGCCCCTGCATGGGGAGCAAAATTGCCCTTATAAAATGCAATAGAATCCTTTTTAGACATTGATATGATACCATGGAGATCAAATATGCAATATAATTAAACCATGCATGATTGATAAAGAGGCCTATTTGCATGACTGCAAGAAATATAGCCCCTGCTAAGGGATGAAACTAAAATGCCCCAAAGAGGTCGTATGATAGGTTGTGTCCCAAACAGGTGCCAATGCCACACAGTGCCCTTTTACTTTTGTTGACCCCCATTACTCCCCATCATTCTAGTGTTCCTGCAATGTTTATCATTCCTATTATCATCATTAGCATTTTCAGACATCTACAGTCAAAAATAGATTAGGTTGCACAGGGTCATATAAATTCTCTACTAAAGTAGACTCTGTTTACTCTATGGCCTCATGACTAGCTTCTATCTTTTTACATGCTCTACCAAATAGTCTCATAAATGGAGGTGTCTATCGTGTTGGCTTTGCAACTACACAGGATGCTTATGATACAAACCTAAAGAAATTGTATGAAGCTCTAGACAAGGTATATTATCTAGCCTCAATCAATAACTCTTATTCTTTCAGGCGTATTATTGTGCAGAAATATAACCATAGATCTCTTCAAATTCTCCTATAAGTATTTTCAAATTATACTGAATAAGTGATCCTAAGATGATCACTTAAATAAATGATCCTGGGAGCATCAAGTAATGAGGTGATCATTAGAATGTGACTTAATTAAGTGATCCTGAAAATATCACTTACAGTGGTCCTATGAAGATCTCTTAAATAAGTGATACTGAGATGATCATTTAATTAACTGATCCTGAGATGATCACTTAATTAAGCCATACTGAGAAGATCACTTAAATAAGTGATCCTGAGATGATCATTTAACTAAGTGATCCTGAGATGATCACTTAATTAAGCCATCCATAGAAGATCACTTAAATAAGTGATTATGAGATGA
>WIPJ01067435.1:648885-659460 GCA_018155075.1 Cassiopea andromeda
TATATATATATATATATATATATATATATATATATATATATATATATATATATATATAGTTTTATAGCGTTAAATTTATAGTGCTAAGATTTTTCGAAAGAAGATAGAATAAAACATCGGCTCCTTCTACCAAGTGTTCTAACAAGAACTATTACCACAATAATTTCATATCGATGTAGCAATCACATACCAATTGGAATTGATTTTGCTGTGCTGAATCGTGCAACATCTAAGAACACCAAAGCATCCCTTACTGAAACTGGTCTCTCATCATTTCTTGCGAGCCTCTCGGGATCATCTGGTCGCCTAAGGTCAACGTACAGTCGCCCATCGAATCTAGATCGGATCTGACAATGAAAAATCATAGATTTATTTCTAGGACTAGCTAGGGCACATTGAAGTTCATCGAAGTTGTCTTGACATGTTAAAGCCAAAGTAAAAAATTTACGGGCTTTTAATACTACTCTCGCTGGCATACACGAGGACTGTTTGCTGGAAATATTTGCTAAAACATCGTTGCTAAACAAAGGCCAGTTCTTTGACAAGACGCATGATATTTCAATCTATCAAAACCAAGTCATCAAAACTAACACCAATCAAATCTTCAAAAGGCAAGACAAAAACAGCAAATGGTTGTAAACGCATAAGACAAGCACACCTTCCCCCTAGTTTACTCTATGTCTTCTATTCTACAGTCCGTTAGTTTAGTCTCCATTACAGCCATTACCAGGGCTTGTGCAGGATTTTGATAAGCAATTCAAGGAGTTTTCAAGAACTATTCAAGGACTAAAAGAAAAGTTATCGAGGTGAATCCAGTATGGCCATTGGTACATTCAGAACGCATCCGTGAATACACAGCAATCCGAAATTACCAAAAATGAGACATTTCTTGGCATATCGCGAGTTCACTGGTACGCAGTGACGTCACGAGAACTTTTTCGTTGGGGGGTGTAAGGTAAACTTTACCTGATTTACCTGGGTAGTAAGATGTTCTATTGTCACAGAAACACGATACTAATCTTTTAAGCAGAGTTTACAGAAAGTTTTTTAAGCACTATTTCATATCCAGAGTCTACTATAGGACCCACCATGGTTGGCCCGGAGAAAAATGTTCAAAATAAAGGTTCTCAGAAGGCTGGAAAGACGTTCTTTCAACTGTTGTACAAGCAGTATACAGCCTTCAACTCTTCAAAAATTACCTCATTTTGAAAATGCAACGACTCAATTTTACTTTAATTTTCTTAAGGCGAGAAAGTGAATGGTTCCAAAAATATAAGCTACAAACATAACGCCTTTACTTTATCAAAAATCGTCAACCATCGGCCATTTTAACTCCGGTCCTTTTAAAGCGGGTCCTTTTACTACTGCTTAAGAAAATTAATACCATTAAGGGCCGGCGCAAAAAGGGCTAATAAGGTAACTGAAATCAGCGCGGAAAATCCATCTAGAAAAGCATATTTAGTTCTCTGATCATTAAAACAAGTGAAGATTTGTCCACCAGCGTTGTGTTTTGGATTTGTTTTTATTCTTGCTGTGAAAGAAGTAAATAGTAAGCATTCAAATATTTCAAGGAGTGTGATCAATCTTCAAGGTAAAATTCTCATTTTCGACGAGTTTCAAGTGCCCTTGAAATGACAATTTATATTCAAGCACTTCTCAGGGAATTCAAGGACCTGTACGAGCCCTGCATTACTGAACTCCAAGGAAAGACCATACCCAGATTCTAATGACAATGTGGGGCTGTAAAATTTCTTGATTCTACTTCCATCCCCCCAACTATGGGTCTTGGAGGATGGGTCTAAGAGCCCTTCTGGTTTCCATGACGTCACCAGTGACTTACTGTAGGTATTGAGGCCGATCCATGTTGACCTGTGTCGAATGTGCCACCGCAAGGGTCACGGTTACTTCCTATACATGAATTGAACATCACAGAGATTTAGGCCCCGTTTACACTATACCGGATAGCTATTGTCGTGTCGCGATTTTTCTATCGGATAAGGGGTACCATTTACAAATGCCAAAGCTATCCGATAGGAGACGCTCCGCAAATTAGAGGGAAAGTCACTTTGGTCTGTAGGTGATACGAAAGTCACGCCATATTGTTGTGACGCTATCCGGTATAGAATAACGATTGCCCTATCCGACAGAGATCATTTCATGACGCAACGCGAAGATAGAAGCCGGTATAGTGTAAATGGAGCCTTCGACTCGATTCACATGTACGAGCTGAGTAGAATATAAAAACACATACATTCATTAGCATTGGTTTATCGCCAACCAATGAATTGAAAGCTTTAATTGAATTCACCGGCCAATATGTTTGCTAGAAAATGAATCAATTCAAAAATTAAAACAGAGTATTAAAACATTTAAGCACCAAAAATGAATCGGAATTTTTCACTATAACTGTTAATTTCAGACATGCAATTTCATATTTGATATTCATTACTGATATCTGATATTTCATATATCAATTTCATCTTCAACTTCATGCATCAATTTCATATTCAATTTTATATACCAATTTCATATTCAATTTCACATTCAATTTCATTTACCTTCAAAAAACATAACGGAAGAAATCAGTCTAATTTAGGCAAACGCATATTTTTATATCCAGGTGTAATTTCGCTTTGACAAAATAATTTGAAATTAAGCTCACTTTGTTTGGAGGAACAATATCAACCAAGGAGCAAGGAACTGCAAGTTCAGGTACTTGTAAAAACTGAGCCTTCATTTTCCGCAATCTATGGAAAAACGGTTTATGGACCATCATTTCACGACCAAATGACTCTGACAAATGCTGGATAAATTCTAAAGAATACTAAATCTCCATGGAACATAAAGGAGAAAGTGCAGGGCAGTGGAAAAATTATTAATTTCTTCACTAGATTTCCATCTACCACCAATCAATTCTAGAGAGCTCGTCAGAAGTTTGAAAGAGGAAAAGATTTCTACCTTGGCCATGAAATCTATGTTGTTGTACTCACATTTTCATCAGAACCCTCAATTTATAAGTTGGAAATGACAGGGAATTTTATACATTTTCTTTAGGTATCCCCAAGTTGATCAAATCGTTCCTCATCTTCATCAAAACTCAACACAAAGATCAATCCTAATCAAGATAATGAGTGCCATTTTCACCGTCTGTATCAAGACTAAAAAGCATGTATTTACCTTGATAAAGGCAGACATTCCGTATTACCATAATCAATGTAATGAACTTCTACTGGCAGGCCATTTTCCCAAGTTGGTATAACATTCGGCTGCTGACTAGAATTCACGGATTTGATTCTTGCCCTATACCAGTGATTGTCTGCAAGGAACTGGGCACAAACCACGTCATCTATGTGGATAAGATGGGATGGCTCATATTAGGACACAAGTTTGTAATGAATACTCAAGACAGAAGACGTAACACTCAGCATTACAATAAATGAAATGGAAATAGTAGCAGGAAATTTTGCTCAAGACAAAAGAAGAACACATTTAAGACTGCTGAAAAATCTTTATCCATTAACTTGCATGATTGGCAAGAAAATCTACTACAAAATGAGCAAAATTGCAAAGCAAGAAAGTAGCGTACAAGCAGTGAAAATCATCTGCTTGTACAACACTCCCCTTATCATCTATTTCCATGTGGAACGAGCATGCATCAAGGACCTGAAACTTCTCGCACAATCAGAATTACCGCTAAGCTTGTTGGAATGCATGCAAGAATGCAAGAAGAAGAATGAATGAATGAATGAATGAATGAATGAAATGAATGAAATGAATGAAATGAATGAAATGAATGAAATGAATGAAATGAATGAAATGAATGAAATGAATGAAATGAAATGAATGAATCATAAGAAGAATCCAAAAAGTTCATATGGTTTTCTGTTTGTCCGTCAAGGTTGTTGGGGAATACCCCTAGCTTTGCGCCACATGCATACCATCTATCATACCATGTATCCCACCATGTATCGTACCACTTATCATACCATGTATCCCACCATGTATCGTACCACTTATCACACTATGTATCGTACCACATATCGTACCATTTATCATGTGATTTAGCAATTTTATAAAAGAGTATGTCACATGTAGTTAGTAGGCAGTTGATTTGGGAGATTGATAGAGCATAGAGTATAAAATTCAGATATTACCGATGAAAGCCTCTTTCTTACTGGAGTTGCCTGTATTTTAAACAATATAAAGAACTAGCAGGGAACGGATATTTCCCTACAAAGGTCTACATCTCAAGGGATGATTAACCCTACGTACAACGTTCTCACATGGAAGGAGGGTACCTCAATCTGCCATGGTATTCTTTAATCCATATGGTGGGTTATACTAAAGCCAACTGCGAGAGTAGGAGAATTGGCGTTACGCAACGAGTGAATGATTCCTAAATTTTTGCATGAAGCAAAACCAGCATAGAAATTCTGAAAATAGGCATGTAAAGATTGTACCTTTTTCTGGGCAAAAAACCAGGTCACTCGCTTGGTCAGAGGTGTTGCAGTACTTATTCAGGTTGCACATCATGTGATGCAAGCGATCTTTGTCTGAACATCTTTGAACAAAGAAATTCTCAGGCGTCCTCACAAATGTAACGTACACCAATTCATATGAAACTAAGACAGATGAAAACAGCAATGATGAGAATGCCTGCTTCTAGGATTTTCACTTAATTCCTGGGGGGCATTTGGAAAAAACTAAGAAAACCATATTTAACTTTTCATTCTCCCTCCTTACATCCCCCTCCCACCCCTGAAATAATGTTGTTTTGTCTATCGGTCAGTTAACGTCGTTGCACACGTGAGCTTTTTCCATCAACGAATGTACAGGGTGGCCAACAGTGAAATAAAATTCTTTTCCCGGGATTTCCAGGGGATTTTCTGCCAAATTTTAGGGGTTTTCCAGGGTACGTTTGACTATGTTTTCAAAAAATATAATTGTCCCATATAGATCTTCTGCCTGTACCCATCCAACTTTCATTCTGCGTCTTACTTGAAATTTTGTGTCCGTTGTTGGAAAAAGAGGCTGCTTGCCACATGACAAATGAAACGCTGTTTTTACCTCCCAATAACTTCATAGATCATCCTCCCCTGCATTACAGGAATAAAAAATGTATCTGCACTGCAAGGCCAAAAATTAATGCACGGAAAATCTGCTTAAGAACATAATTTTTCAGGGGTGGGATGTAACTTCAGGGTTTTCCAGGGTATTTTTCCAGGGACAAACAAAATCCAGGGTTATTCAGGGTATTCCAGGGTTTGTTGGCCACCCTGATGTACTTCTCCCAAAAGGCAACGATTTATGGTTGACCAAAGAATTCATCTCGTATTGTTTAGAACATACATGTTCCTATATAGATTTGCCACTGAAAATCCTCTCTCCCAAGAATTGATTAGAAATATGGTGTTTTTCAGGAGATTTTTCTAGACTGCGTGAAATTTAGGAGCTTTCAAGCGCCCCTAAAACGTAAATCAACTTTAAGGAGATTTAAGGAGTAGCACGAACCTGTACGTAAAGAAAAGAAGGATGAAAGAATATAGAGCACCTTCTTGCATAACCTTCAACTAGCTATCCTATTTCTATATGTATTGATTTTCCAGTACAGAGGCTACTACGAAAATATGCTGTAATTTTACTACTTAAATACATCGCAAATACATCGCAAATACTTCTGCGTTAGAACCAAAAACACTGAATTGAAAAGACACAAATTAACAGGCGAAGAGGGTCTGCTACGGAGGGGCATGGGTGGAATAAACTTCGTAATAATCTCCAAAAATCTGAAAAGACCAAAACTCACCACTGATCTCTGAGGAAACGAGGTTGTTATTACTGTAATGCTCTTTCACTGCCATTGTAACAAAATCATCATCAGCGAGTGCAGCGTCTTGTGAGAAATGATTCACAGAAGCACCATTG
Organism: Cassiopea andromeda; assembly: GCA_018155075.1. Classification (NCBI taxonomy): domain Eukaryota; kingdom Metazoa; phylum Cnidaria; class Scyphozoa; order Rhizostomeae; family Cassiopeidae; genus Cassiopea; species Cassiopea andromeda. The sequence continues at coordinate 654,811 of WIPJ01067435.1, forward strand.
ATCAGTTGTCGCCCACTAGCTATGCCTCTGATTTCTTCTGAAACATCCTCTAATTTCAACATCTTAAATCTGTGAAAACGATCATCTTTGAAAATCTAACCTTCATATTCCATTTGGCCTAAGTTACAAGAGCAATCTTATATGACAATTTTTATTTGCTCATGTAGATGGGACCATACGACAATCCTTTCTACGACAAGTAAACTTTTTCAAAAGCTAGATTGCCAGCTTTTGAACAAGTATACTTATCATAGAAAAAATTGTCAAATGAAAAATTACTCGTGTAAATGGCTTGGCATATAAACTTGACTAGTTGTACTCAAGCCCAGTCCGTTCCATTCCATTGTTCTCATTGTTCTTATTGTTCTCATTCCTTGAAGTACCGTTGTTTTAATAGGACAGTAAAAAATTTTCAAAGAAACTTGTTGCTCAGTTACACGTGTAAATATACTTGAAAATGAAAAACTTGACAATGACACTGGTTCGCCATCTACACGAGCAAGGAAACTTGTAACATAAAATTGTCCTAGAAAATTGCTCGTGTAACTGAGGCCTTAATGTATGTACTGTTGAAGTTAACTTGGGTTGACAAACCACCCTTGAAACTTGTTCGATCAATGACCGCTTCACTGCAACGTTAGGTTAGTTAGGTTTCTCATATCCTTCATTTGAATCAACATCCTTTCTAATTCCTTTCCAAGTAAGAATTTCCCATGATGACGAATAGGCTATTTCACAAATTCAAGACAAGTGTAACTATATTGCAGCCAAACATATTTTTATTGCGACACAATTTGAAGTAGTTCTCATAAATGACCCAGCCACTTCTATACAACAAAAAGCATAAAATGTGCACACGACTGTCGAATGGCTTCCTAGAAAAGTATAAACTAAGGTCTAGTTTCTCATCCTACAATACAAGAAATTGCCAAAATCTCCAAAATCCCTAAACATAGGACTGAGCGCTCTAAAAAAGCTTTCATTACTCAGCTCTTAAGGAATGGAATAATACGCCTAGAGACATACGTGAGTTGCCAACAATAAATACTTTCAAAAGGCAACTGAAATTGTATTTGAAGAGCAAGACATAACTAAACACAACCCCCTGGAAAAACAGCTCCACGCTAAATAGGTTTTGTTTCTATTATTCAATTTTAATAGCTACTTTTCGCTATATATAACTTACTTCGTATATTGTTGTTTTCTTTTTTCTGTAATTATGCTGAAGGGTTTTGTGCGTAAAACTTGAATATGAATATATATATATATATATATGGAGTATGCACACATGACACGTATCAGATAGACACCAGCATTTAAAGAAGCAGAACATTTGTAAATCAGTAAAATGCATTAATTGAAACAAAAGTGTATATTTAACATACAACGCTCCGCCGTTGATCTCCAAAGCACCAATATTTTTCAACTGTTCTGCATTCACCTCGTCAGCTACAAACCTGAAACATGGAAATAATATGTAGTTGCAACATGTAAGGATACTCTAAACCTCGGCTAGGAGCTTGCACTCGAGCAAGAAACACCCTTTACCCCAACCCCCTAGCACAAAATCTGTTAGAACAATAAACCTAAATCACTTGAGGCCATGACAAACAACTCACCTAAGCCTCTCTTCATTCTTAGCAGAAATCTCCGCATAACACTCCATATTCTTTACTTCCTCTAATTTTGCTAAAATCTACAAAACCAATAGTTGATGTAAACATGACACTGATTCCTTTTCCAGCAACAAATCATAGACGTCCTGTACAAGGCATATTAAGAACTAAAAGTGTATCAAGTTGCATATATCTCATCTCATTCTAGAATATGACATGACTGCAAAAGTAGATACTGCCCTACCCCACAACTTACTCAATGTGTGGCAAAATTTCTACCTCATGGTCCATGTAGTACACAGTAAATTGCTCGAGAAACAAAACATCATACGAAGGAGCATAAGGCAATTTGTAATCAATCAGTGTATATCTCCTGTTATATGAAATCCCTATCAGCAAGCGCATTCTGTTAGTTATATGTAACCTTGGAGGTTTCCTATTTCTGACAATACAATTCTATCATATTAATTAACGAATGCCGTCAACAGCTGTTGATATTTCGCAAACCTCTTTTATCTTGATCCTCAAAAACTGTGGCTGTTGTGACAAGGCTCCGTATTCTGAAAGAAATAGTAGCGGCCTGGTCTTAACTTATTTAGATAATAAGTAGAAATGCAACAAAATACCGCTAAACCTATACACAGGGTTCATACCTGATAAGCATTGGCGTCAAATCTTGATTGGCTAACAAAGGAATCACCATCGAAGGATTCCTGCCAATGGTGTTGCGAGAATTCTTTCAAGAAGCGTGTTCTCGCAACAGAATTATAAAGTTAAACGAGACTTGAATTATAAAGTTAAACGAGAACGTGATCACAGGGCTTTGAAATCTCATGGGCTTGTGTAGTGACGTAGCTGATTGTAGAGAAGAATTATAAAGTTAAACGAGACTAACCTGTAAGTTGAAGTTTGATTGGAATTCTTCTCTACCATCAGCAGGAACGGAGGAATCACATGAGGAGCGAGCGCATGCGCTCCTAGTCATACTTTAAAGTAAGTAATCACTGGTACACAGGTACAGTGGGCAAATGGGTTAATTAAGTCGCAAAGTACTGATAATTACTATTTTAGGCCAGTGAACAATAGGGACAGGGGCGCTGCTTCAAGCTGTCCACGGACCTTAACCATTAAAGGAACAAAGGAATCACCTGGGCGGACGTGGGTGGGCATGTGATTCCTCCGTTCCTGCTGATGGTAGAGAAGAATTCCAATCAAACTTCAACTTACAGGTTAGTCTCGTTTAACTTTATAATTCTTCTCTACAATCAGCTACGTCACTACACAAGCCCATGAGATTTCAAAGCCCAGTGATCACGAATAGAGCTGAAAGCACTTCTTCACGTGGCACGAAATATGATAGAATGAGGAGTTGATAGTAAAGAAAAATCTGTGAAATGAGCATAACACTTAAAGAATTTAAGCATAGAGGAATAATGATAGCTATAGATCAATATACTGTTTAAGGTATAAATATCACTAGTTAGTGTATTTGAAGAGGCTAGAATACGATGTCCGAAATGGTCTTTGTCTACAGTTTTACAATAGAACTGTGCGAATGTCTTTGCACTGGACCATCCTGCAGGAGCCATGATATCTTGCAATGATAACCCAGCCTTGTGGGCAACTGATGTAGAAGCAGCTCGGCAGCTATGAGCAGAGAATTTACTGGTATCTGTTCCAGCAAGCCTAAGTGCTTCCTTTACCCATCTGGCAATGGTATCCTTTGAAACTAGTTGATAACGTGACTGGAAACTTATAAATAGTTGTGTGTGACTATTTCTTAGAGGTGCAGTGCGAATATATATTCACGTAGTCTCCACAATACAGAAGGATTCGTTACCAGGAAAGGATAGAACTTCGAATATATATTCACGTAGTCTCCACAATACAGAAGGATTCGTTACCAGGAAAGGATAGAACTTCAAAGGGAGCTTGATGTTTACCTGGTTTGGTGGGCTTAAGTAATTTTTGTATGGAAATGTTGAGGCTATCAGGGAGAACTTGAATAGATCGAAGATCCATAGCATGTAGGGTTTGACATCTTTGCCCAGTAAGGAAATATAGAAGTGTAGCTGTAGTGTGGGACAATTCTTTTAGAGAGAGAGATTCTATTGTGGGTGGTTCCTGAAAGTAAGAAAATAACTGACCAACATTCCATATGTAAGAGTATTTTGGTAGCGTAGGCTTAAACTGGCAAGCGCTTTTCATTAGACGGCAAACGAGAGGATGTTCACCAATTAGAGTATTTCCTACTACAGTAATGGATGATAATGCCGATCTGGCAGTGTTGATTGCACTGTAGCCTAGGCCGTCGTTGAATAAAGATGTACGAACTTCAATAACCTGTTCAACAGAGGGATTGTATAATTAAACTGCATTTGAGGTGCAAAATACTTACCATCGCTGCAGATAAGATTGATATTATTGTAAGGTGCTAGGGCACCATGAAGAAAGGATAAGTTTGGAATTAGCAGGAATCCTTTGATGGTGATTCCTTTGTTAGCCAATTAAGATTTGACGCCTATGCTTACCCAATACATCAATCAAAATTCCATGACTATTCCCTGGCTGTTCCCTGACTGATAGTTACAAACACCCACTTTTTCCCTTACCCCAATTTCACATATTTACAAAAATAGGTAAGGATAATGAAGCTTAATAGATAGGTAATGTACACATGCTTGTTAAAGCACTATGCAAAGTGATAAAGTTCACATTTACTGATAACAAATGGAACAGCCACTTTGGAAACAACCATGCAAAGAGTTAATGAAAATTATATATGCACTAAATAATCTGGTTTCCTGACTTTTCCTTGACTTGAATAAAAATCCTACAAAACTCCCTCACTATTCCGGGTGTTCCCTGACTTCGTAAAAATGGCCTATTTTCTAGGTTTTCCAGGTTCAACATGAACCATGCATACAAATGAAGCCTAAAGTTCACACAATATTTCTGTAATCAAAACTCATTCGTGTTCTGCATAAGGCACGTCTTACATCATATTGATGTATAAGAAGCACACTATATATAT
>WIPJ01067435.1:661506-673822 GCA_018155075.1 Cassiopea andromeda
ATATATACATATTTATATGTTCATTCATATCTGCATATATATGTAAGAATTTATGTATGAATGTGTGCATGACAGAATTATAATAACAGATAATATGTACGCTTATATCTAGTAGTATACCACAAATATATCACAAAGATAGTAAACAATGGCTGTATTTCAAGCTTTACACTTAACCTGTGATGTTAAGCTGAAATTCTTGGCAAATAATTCCGAAGCCTCGCTTAGAATAGTAGCTTCCCTAAAAAAACAGTTAACATTAATTGAAAAATGAGTGCAGTAGTTAATAAACCTAAAATATTAAAGATTTTTATGTAGCAATAGAGAATAAAAAACATACAGCAAGAAAATTGCTGAGAGTGAATCATAAGGGCTACGAAATCTTTGTTGTCAAAAAACGGAGGAAAATTTTACAAAAACAAACAAGCATGAAAAAGGCAAATGTTTATGGAAAAAAACAGAAGGTTTGGATAAGCAAAAGCTGCAAAAAGGTCAAAGGTGCAAAAAGGTCAAAGGTGCCAACGGCCAAAAGTGCAAAAAGTCAAAGAAAGAAGCCAACAATAGTATTGATGCACACGGAATGATTTTATGTAGATATCAGTATATTTGTGGTAAATTTTTCTGTTTATGGTCATAAGGCAGCAAATGATATCCAATAGATCAATTTGCAAGGATAACCAGCTTTTTTATTTTGCATGCCTTGTAGACTCAGTATTCACATAGCAGTAGTACTAAGCTCGAGAGGCATGCTGTAGCTAAACATTTACACTGTAGATTGAATTATATTGGAAGGGCCTTCAAATCATCAGTAATGGTGAGCTTTTTTGGAATCTATTGTTGTTGCTTACCATGCTACTGCTCACTCTAGAAACGACAGGGGGAAATCAGCAACTCTGACCAAATATTACTTGCTACACATCGAACAATACTAGCATTGCATCCATAAATACAACACTCTACCCTTCCTCCTCTACATACCCTCTCTTTATCTACTTCTCTCCATACTATCTAAACCAATCCCTTCGTGCTATCTCTATCTTTATCCTCATTATCTATATCTTTCCTATATGATCTATCAATCTTTTCTGCTTCTTTCTTCTTTCCTTAATTTCATGACGTGCAAGATTCCGAAACAAATACAAGTCAAAACTCGCAGAAGATAACCCCAACTTTATTATTATGCCAATCTTCCAAACTGACTAGATTTATACGATTTAAAACAGATACCTTATTTGAAGAGATGCGTGCATTTTGTTGAAGAAACTCTTAACATCATGCAGAAAGATGTTCGCCATTATTGTTAAGTCTGGTATGGCACGGCCAATCATCTACAATACAAAAATGGAATCTAATAAAAAGCAACGCTTGCTTAAACTTTTAATGGCTTGTTTTGTTGATATCAGTTTGCTGTCAGGGTAGTACATTTATTAACCAAGCAATTTAGCTGAATTCTTTTCGTAACATTGAACCTCAATTCCTTACCATTACTACCAAGGGCAGCAGGGCCTGTCTGATGTTGGGCCGATGCATTCTTCAGCTACAACATGGCAGTTGTTCGATGAAAGTCGATACCATACTCCAAAAGGAAAGTAAGGGGACTACAGCACCCTACAAACCCCGCTGCCCACTGTTACACACATGATTGACATAAGAAACACGTCACAGTCTTGATAGCTCAGAAATAATTCTACTACTCCTACCATCCATAAGTACACAAATCAACAGAATAATTCCACCAAATTATCAATAAATCATAGCTAAATTTCAGCAGCAAATCTGAACATGTGGAGAAGAATCTAGAAAGCAGTCTCGCTAGTCTTGCTACTTGATACAAGTTGGAATGCTTGCCCAATGGTCATGAAATTGTTTAACTGCTTGTAAATCATATGTTGTCCTGTATAGTGTTCCCTTCCACCTTTATTCATACTCTAAGCTTCTTTCCAAGTTGATTTTTATCACGCGCTCATTGATCCATCTTATGGTATTTATTTGCGATCACTTACATTATCCTCATACTGAAGATGACTCAAGCATGATTGAAAATGTTAAAGTTAAGTCACACCGTTAAGATAGCTACATTGGAATAGCTATATCTGCCATGGAATAGTCTTCATGGAATAGTCGAAACATTGGATCAGTCATCAATATTGCTAAATTCAAGAAATATGTGGATTCTTTTGTCATTGTTCTTATGCTACAATTCATCAAAACGATGCAGTTTCCACCTACAACATCAATAAAATGTTGGAGTAGAAGTTCAAAACCTTTTCAGACATCTTGAGCAAATTAGATATTTCTCTAGCAGTGTTCAATGACTTCTCCAAGCTTTCATTCAGCTCTGAACCCTTCAGAGAATAAGAATTGTTAGTCAATAATTTGCCGTACAACAAAAGCAAAAAAGAGAGAGGTAATTAAAAGATGGAGGTCAGAGGTGGAAAACTAAGTAAATTCAACTTGAAAGGTGAGTCAAAGATAAGCTAAAATGTAAGATGGAAAACATCAGAGCCCTTTAGATTACCTCCATGGGGAAGGAGGTACAGAAATCAAATGTGGATCTAAGCCAACAATAGTGCAGTTTTTGCTGAGTTCATTTTGAATTTCATTCTGCTATTTTGGAATCGTATAAACTGATCCCAAAATAATGGCTAAAAAGCTAATCACGATAAGACATAACCTTAATCTCCTAATGCTATGAAGTCACCCAATATGACTCCAATACATTGAGTTAAACAACTAGAAACATTCATTCTCGGAAGCTGTTATAGCACTCTTCTAAACTGACGTCACAAAGTTTTGTCCATATGCATGCTGGGATAAAAATGCGGACAAAGAGTATATCGTCACGTTTTTCACTGTGCCTCTACTCAGGGAGGGCACGTAATGGGTAAATGGGGGGCTGAGCCATCCCCAACCTCGAAAATTTTGCCGTTTCGCAGAGCAAAAATGGTAGTAAAATGTACTTCTGCAGGGAAAGATACTGGACAAAGGACCAATACAATTGGTGAATTACTGTTACTAAAACAAAGATCACAGACAAAAACAAATCGCAGGCAACCTCTGACACCCCTAAAAAGTTAGAAGTTACGTCACTGCCTCTACTCTTCAGTTCTGAATAATCGCCTCCCCGCTGAAAATTAGTTTTATAAACATTTTCTTGCAACCTCCAAGCTTATTGTAACCCCGAAACTTATTCCAACCCCCTCCAGTTATTAGTATAGAGGACTTCATGCGTGAAATTTCATTCGAGCTCAACGAACTAGTGTTAGTATCTATTTTTCCAATCCAGCCGGTTATTACAACAACCATAGTTATTGATAGTGAAGAATTTCTCTAACCCAGCCTATTATTGATAAAAAGTATATGACTCACCAGATCACTAATGGGGAGGACTTCATGTCCTTTGTGCTTCTCTGCGATGATGCAGAGTGCACAAATTGGTATCTCTAGGTCCTTGTCAAAAAATTCCAGCAGGCGACCATCATGTTCGGAGCATTCCATCTCTTTATTTCTGCAAGCAAAGGAACATGATTACTCATGCTAGTCAGGGAAGATTACGTCTTCCTGAAGTTCAAATATGAAAAAGAGGCAGCTACCTTCACTAAACATTCATGATCAATCTTTGATAACAATGTCTTGAAGCGAGCCATAAAAGACAAGTGTGGTTATGAATGCATCCTCTATTCTCAAAGTTAAATCAAGTTTCTATTGTAAAGCATTCAAATTGAAAAACTATCAGTGAAGTTCTTTCAGCAAAACATATAAAGAAGCAAGGAATATACAAAACATAAAAATAATTTTTTTAGTAGGTTATGTCGGGGAAAGGCCCCAGGGCCTATAACAAAGCCCTGACAAAAAAATAGGGAGAAAGGTTAAGTAGATAGGGAGACAAGATCAAGTTTATTGATGTTAGATTTGAAAGAAGATAAGTTGTAGGATTTGGGGAAAGTAGTGGATGGTAATGAGTTCTATAGTTGAAAAGTTCTTGAAATAAAAGATGATTTGTGAGCTAGAGTTTGTGGATTGGGTAGAGTAACTTGGAAAGGGTGTGGATGGGTAGAACTTCCGCTGGTTCAAACTAAATTAAATGCTTAAGTTAAATGTATGTAGGAATGGTGAAAACAAATAGCTGATGTGAAAAACATGGACCAGATTGTTACAGAAAATACTCTTGAGTCCTAAATTGATGGTATTGGGCATTGAGATATTACCAGCTAGAAGGCAGTTGGAAAGTTCTTAAAACCCCAATAAAAGGGGATAGTTGGAATAAATGGATTGGGTGGGAAGCTTCTCTAAACATCACTAGATATGGATATGTTTCACATGTTGCTATGACTGCAAATAAAACAAAAAATATAATTTTTCATGTTCCACAATGCTCAGTGGAGATACAAAATCAAAGACAATGAAAGAGGATTTAGAGCAGTAGTTTTCAACATTTTTGGTGGAGTGGAACTCCAAAGGATGTATTCCAGTGGCTCGGGGACCCTATGCTCACATACCTGCACAGGAGATTTTTAAAATGCTGTTGACCATATCAATTTTATAACTTCTGGTGGAAACCCTGGACTGTGCAATCATCAAAATTAACTTACTATCTAATACTTGTGACAAATAATGCCTAGTGAATTTAGTTGGTAATAACTTCTTGCATCTTTAATAATTAACAATGATAGCTCAATAATCATAGCATTTTTATAACTTCTGGTGGAGCCCGTGGATTGTGCTGTCAGAACCCAGATTGAACACTGTTGATTTGGAATAAGGAGGTCTTTGGTGGATTATTGCAAAAAATCAATAAGTAGGAGGTATTTCAGACTCTAAGTAAACTCAAAATAGAGGACAATTGAGTAACATAGTATAAAAGTCTGGAGCATATAAAGCAGTAAAAGATTACATTTGGTAAGGATTACTAGAACATGAAAGTGAAAAAAATAATAAAAATGCAAAACTGACAAATTGTAATTCACAATAAGGCTGCAGCATGGAAAATCATTTTAAAAAATGCTTACTTGTGATATGGCATTACAATAAAATACTCCAAAAAAGACATACCTTGGAATTGACAATGGCATTGGTGTGTGTTTCTGTAGTCTTTTCAAAGCCTTGTGATGCTAAAAAGACATACTTTCTCAAGCATGCAAATTCCAAGCAAATTAACTAATTATATGAAATATATATCTAAGATGATCTCCAGTCCCAAATAGAAGGGCTTGTAATAGTCAGGGGGTTGGAAGAAAGTTTATAGGTAAATAGCTAGTAAACGGGAGAGGGTGTGGTAACATGTCCTAGAAACATAATTTCTTACATACTGGCTAACACACCTAAAATTATTTGATATGACTTTCATTTACATTGTCAGTACATCTGACTGCAATTCTTTTCTTTTTATGAGCTCATCTACCAAAGCAAATTCTTAGTCTGGGTTGGATGTTGCTATCTTGAATGTCACATATATTACTACAGGGTAAAGGATTGAATGTCTATCAACAAGTGTCAAAAAAGACTATGACAACATACTGATATAAAACAAGATTCACAAAATGTGCAGTCCTCACAACTCTTGCAGATGCATGTTGCTCTTTTTGAACAGCCTTCACATAAAACATGGGCAAGTGATGTAGCTTCATCTAAGAAGTAAAGAGTGCTGTGATAGGAGAAAAAACAATTTCTGTACCTGACCAGAAAATGATAATCAAAGTGCCACCAAGAGAACAGGTTCTATAGCTATTGTGTGAATAATTTTCTGAGGATTGATAGGCCACAATTAAAATGAATCAATATTTAGTACTATGTGACAATTGGTGTGTGGTGACTATGTTGTGACAAGTATTATGTGACAAATAGCATGCAACAATTGCTGTGTGAAGTTAAGAATAGTAAAACTACTATACCAGGGTTCACACAGCTTTTGTAGCAAAAATTTCCCTGACTTGTTGTATAATTTATGTAGTTTTCCCTGACCAACAGGAAGAATATATTCCCCTGATTTGTTCTAAGCTGCTATCTTTTTGCTACTTAGTGAGGAGAACATTTGTCTAAGCATGTTCAAAATATACTTATTTCAATGGACTTTTAGTTAAATCTTTTTATGCCATACTATTCAACTAAATCACCAATACTGCAATGTGTCATGTACAGTCATTACTTGGGGTTACATAAGAATTTTCCAAATTATAGAAAAGTTCCCTGATTCTCCTAGATATTCCTTAAAACCTCAAGTTTTTCCCCTCATTTTTCCTGCCTGTATGAACCCTGCTAAGCGCCAAGTTGCAATGGACCTAGAAATCCCAGAAATATTGCACAATGAGTTTTGTATGGCAAATTATTGCAATTGTTGAATATATGAAAAACACTTTGAAAGCTCCCATGTGGCAAGTATGACTTGACAACCAGTATGTGACAATTATGAGTGACAATTGTGTGATAAATGCTATATGGTAAATAATAATAACAGATAGAACAATATTGATAAAAATACTCAAAAATTTGGCATTGCTACTACAGCCCAAAGAAAATATTTAACAGATAACACATACTTAAGCAATTACTCAATGTCACATGATAAGTACATTCATTAAAGTATCCTTACTAATAGGAAAGCAACTATAGTAATTTTGTATAAATACCTTGTACTGCTTTGCTTGAGTCATGATCACATTTAATCGTCTGATCCTCTAAAGGTTCTACTTTGGGCAGTGCTAATGGGTGGATATATCCAAAATTCCAGCATGGACTGTGTATGCCATTAATATTACCACTGTGTTGAAAAGATAAAATAAACCCAAGTGCTATGTGATAAAAGAATAAGCCCAAAAATCAAAGAAAAAGTGTATAAAATGATCACAAGGCCAGCAGTGCTATATGGGGTGGAAACATGTGCATCAAAGAAAGGACAATAGGAGAAATTGAATGTAACTGAAATGAAAATGCTATGATGGTCATGTGTAGTGATGAAGTTGGACCAAATAAGAAATGAAAGAATTAAGGGAATAATTAAAGTTATGGAAATATCTAAGAAAATACATGAGAGGAGATTACAATGGTACAGTCACGTGATGAGAAGGGACAAAAATTGCATGTGTAAAAGAGCTATGGCATTGGAAGTGGAGGGTACAAGAGGTAGTGGAAGACCTAAAAGGAGATGGATGGACAGTGTGAAAGTGGATCTAAGAGAGAAAAGCCTGGTAGGAGACCAGTTTGAGGACAGAGAAGAGTGGCATTCACAGGTTAGAAACACCAACCCCATATGAGAAACAGGCTAATAATGCATTTAAAGACAAAGATGAAGAAGTTTACAAGATAAAATATGGTACTACACTGGAATCAGGCTGTGCCACAATATATTCAATATAATTCCAAATTGCCATTCAGAGAGCTTCATTATATATTTTATAACAATTTTGCACATAGCAATACAATACTCTGTGTCTTATGTTCTAAAATTCTGAAAGGCTGATATGCTATATAAAAAATTATCAAATGATACCTTTCAAGAATAACTCTTTTGTTGTAAGCAAGGACTCCAAGGAGATATATATCAGGCAAAAGACTTTTCACACCTTTCTCCCCTTCAGGCTTAAGAACTGTTACTATCTATAGCAAAAATACATATAGTCATAAAATAAATTAAGCTGCAAACTATGAATATCAACAGTTTCCTATGGTGCCATATTTGAGAACTTAAATAGCAAAAGAACTCTCATATAACTTCAAAAGACTATATATTTGCCAAGAGTGGAGCTTACCAAACAAAATCAACAGAAAAGGAGGGCATTGTTAAATTGAGATGATATAAGCATGGAAACAGCCCCCAAAATAAGGATTAGATTCAATACCTACCACAGCATACAAATGGCAGTGTCACTATACCACAGCTCTCTTAGAAGCAACTCCAGGTCCCATAAATGTGGAAAATTGAAGTAAAATAAAAAATTATTTCTACCTAATGCCCCCATAATGACTTCCATTTTGATAGTAAAACCTTTGCATAAATGAAACATCATTGACTAACTATTCATGAAATAAGGGCTAAATAGAAAGTTACCTCACAAGTTGGACAATTTATCTCTTTCCTTTGTCTACTGAGAATAAGCAGACAGCCTTCACAAAATGAATGTCCACAGGACAAAAGTAAAGGTATGTGTGACCCAACAGGACGAAAATCTAAAAAAAAGGTTGATAATCATTTAAATCAGGTACATGACAATAGATTACAAACTTGTGTGAGGTGATTGTGTAGCAATTGCATACCTAAGACATGTGCTGCAAAAATTACATGCACACTTACAAGCTGGGTGTGGTCAAGTTTACAATAGGTGTAGTAGGATATAAAGATGAGACACAAAGCTTGGAAGCAGTGGTGCAGATGTAAATTGATAGCTAGGAAAGCTCTTCTCATCATACAGTTTTATAAGGAACTTAGAAGTTGGTCTGCCAAGTAATATAAGAAGCTGAGGATATTGCTCAGTAAAGAACATAGATTTAATACTTGTCTTGCTTGATTTATCTTGCTAGATAACAACTTCTCCACAGCTTTTTAAGTGTAAAGTAGTCTTTTACCATAAAATAAGAACTACTTGGTACTTGACTTCCAAGATAATTACCAAACTTGGGAGGGGGGTGAACCCTCCTAAAGTCACAGCTAGGGGGCTGCCCCCACACTCCCCCTCTTCTACACCAATGCTTGGGGCTCATATACTCAATCACTGGCACAGAAAAACTATATGCAAGATTGAAATTTAGCTAAAACTTGTGGCCAACACAACATCACCACAACGCAGAGTATGGCCTTGTCTGGCATGATTTCAAGTTTGCAAGTAAAAAATCTGATGTGCAAGTGAGCACATAGTCTCAAGTAAGCACTATAAATCTGCACCTGAATTTTTGGTTTAAAAAATAGAACTAATTTAATTCTCTTCCTTAACTGCTCTTCTTCAATGAGACTAGACAGCAAAAATGAAAAATTATACTTGCTATGACATTCACTTTTCACACTCACTTATCACCATTTTTCACATGAAACTGTCATTAGGCCAAAAAATCACAAAGTGCATTTTACAAACTCTACAGTCTGAAAACATCAGAAGGTTGAATAAAATGCAGAATCCCATATTTCTCCACGCCTACATTCCTTGCAGTGTGCAGGAGTATCATCTATGTGCCACTTCGAATGTTTCCACTCACATACGCGCCAGTACTTGCAGGGAGCACGGGGACAATGCCCCCTCAAATGAAAAAGTTTGAATGGCTTTGCCCCTCCTCCAAGAGTCATTAACCTGGAAACTTACAAAAGGAAAATATGGCTTTCGCCCTTCCAAAATACTTGTATAGGCAGATTTTGCCCCCGTAGGCCATATCCTCCAATTACGTGTTTGATACAGCTTGACATTCATTAGGCGTACACTTTGGCCATACTCTGCAGTTATGAATGATAACTGGCAGAATTACTTCTACGTGGCTTCCTACTTTACACAGTCAGTTCCCTACTCTCAAATGTCTATACCCATTTACTACTGTAATGTTTACATCTCTGCAGACGAAGTTGTTTCAGTTACAATTCAAAAAGCTTAGCCAAAAGCTTTACTAATTAGGCTCTCTGTAAGCTGTACGTAGCAAAAATGAAATACATGTCTTTCATAGTTCAGATACTTAGTCTTAAAGTTAACAGCATAAAGCAGAAATATATAGTAAGAATGGAAACCCTTGAATTCATAGTTTTTCAGGCATTTCCCGCAGGTTGGAGACCTCTGCATCATGAATTCGACTCGCTTCTGCCATAGGCTCACATGTATATTACAAATTCAGTCGAAAAGCTGTCCCGCGATAAGAGTTACTACATTCTGAGCATGCGCTATTGGCGCGATTGCTGTCGCATGTTCGCCAGGGTTTGTCGCAGAAAAGTTAAAAAGTGGTCAACTTTTATCGTTCGCGTGACAAACGGAGGGTTGCAGTCCTGGGGCTTGGTTTGGAAGGCTTTGGGGGCACAACACTCAACCCCCTTTGAATGCTAAGATATTGGAGATTTTTTCAAATTTTTGCTCAAGATTACCTAACTTTGTGCTGAGCCTCAATATTCTTAAATTTATCTGGCTTTTAAGCTTAAAATTATTCTTAAATTACTCTTAAGTGCCAAAGGCGTAACTTCATCTGCAAACCAAAGGACTATATTTAAATCTTTGAGAATAAAAATTGTCGTATTGATAGTGCAAAGTTCATTTTAAAACAGTGCTATAACTCCAATACACAAAAATTTTAAGTGTTGGATGAAACTTGAGCCTTGATCGAACATCGAGGAATGAATTGCAGTTGCTTTGCTCGATGCTAGATGGGTGGTCTCCAAACTTCTATTCTGAACCCCACTTGCTAAAAATTTAACACTACATCCCTAGACAACAGCCATGCAAAGCAATACAGATTGCAACTACGTACCTGAAGGACAGCCTTTAATTTTCTTCAATTTCCTTGCTTCATTTATGCTTCAGCTTTTGCGGGAAACTTGAACAACTTTCTAACATTAATATATTATTTTGAAATGCAAAAAGTTTTTCTAAGCAAGAGATATTTAATATAAAACAAATTTTGCTTAAAGCTAAAAGCTTGAAAATTTCTCAAGAAAAGTATTTTTGATAGATTTGTCAAAACTTTGAATGCCCTTTAGGGCGTGCTTTAATTAGTAGTCCCAAAGAATCACTTCATATAGGACTTATCACTTTGTGCATATCCCATTCTGCTTGAAAACTATCTCGATGTGTCGACAGAGGCGTCAAGAAAGGGGCAGGGGCAAATTGCCCCAAGGCCTCAAGGTTCGAGGGGCCTCACAACACCTAACTCTTCAAGATCTGGGGGACCTTATAAAGTAAACCAGCAGAAATTGTGCATAGTTAATATCTAGAACCCGAAAATCTTCTGCTCGCTTTGCTCGCAGGAGCCTCACTTTACTTGCAGCAGCCTCGCTTCGCTCGCTTTTCTCTTTTGCCACGGGCCTCTGATTCTGTCAGCGGCCCTGTGTATCGATTGCTGCTTGAGATTTGTATAGCCTCCAAATAAATCTTCTGTGGAAAACCATTTTGAAATTTAAAAAAATGGTTTTGTGGCATACATATCCAGCTCTCTTGGAAAACTCCCAAAGATGCAGCCCTGATTACACTACAAACTTCTCTTTTTGCAGGAATATCCAACTTTTTGCTGAGTTTCGATATTCGATACTTTTCGATATTCGATATTTGATTCTTGATATTCGAGTCCCGATACTCTTTTAGGTTTTGAGCATAAAATTATTCTTAAATCATTGTTCAATTTAAAAGGCTTACCTTTTAACTGAAAATCAAGGCAACTTATTAAAATCTTTGTTGATACCTTACTTTTTTATAAAGCAAATCAAAAGAGAAAAAATAAAAAGCATTGTATCTATAATGCAAACGTCAATCTACAAACAGCGCCATAACTCAAATGCATATAATTTCTAAGTCTTGATGAAGCTTGAGCCTTGCATTATTCTCTACATTACTTTTTGCCCATTTTACATTAGGTTTTGCAATACTCTGTTTAGTTGAGTGCTTCCCAACCTGAGGAGAATCTCCCTGCGACGAATTTCACATTTCAAGGACGGGTGGGGAATTGGAAGTATTCAATTAACACTTAATGAAGATAGTATCACTATATTCAATGATAAGTTGAGGTATAATTATGTCCGCTAGTGTTGATCAATACATGTATAGCTTCAGTTTACTTTTGCTAGGGGGGTCGCTTTCAATGTATTATAGTAAAGGAGGACCAGCAAAGAAACGGTTGGGAAGCGCGGATTAACTTCTTGTTTATATTTGTGATGAACGGATAGTATCCCCTACTACCAACTTTCCTCTACTAAGGAGTATCCCCTACTACTAAGCTTCCTCTACTAAGAAGTATCCCCTACTACTAGATTCCCTCTACTAAGAAGTATCCCCTACTACTAAATTCCGCCTACTAAGGAGCACCCCCTACCACTAAATTCCCTCTACCAAGGAGTATCCCCCAATACTAAATTCCCTCTACTAAGGAATATCCCCTACTACTAAATTCCCTCTACAAAGGAATATCCCCTACTACCAACTTTTGTCTGCTGATGAGTATCTCCTACTTTTAAATTCCCTCTACTACGGAGTATCCCCTACTACTAAAATCCCTCTACTAATGAGTATCCCCTACTACTCAATGCCCTCTACTAAGGAATATCCCCTACTACTCAATTCCCTCTACTAAGGAATATTGAACAACTACTAAATTCCCTCTACTAAGGAATATCCCCTACTACTAAATTCCCTCTACAAAGGAAAAT
>WIPJ01067435.1:682552-702318 GCA_018155075.1 Cassiopea andromeda
TATTTATATAGAAACACATACACACGTTCTTGAAATAATGATAAATTATAGTAAGCAACACAGTAGTAAAACCGCTGGAGCATTGTCAACACAACACACATAGTATTTCATAAAAAGGTTATTCGAATTTTAGATACATATACATTTATAAACTTCTTAGGTTTCAAACATCCAATAATACTCATCAATTTTTTTTTTGAACAATCGAACGCCAGCTTTCTTGTAAAACAATAACGTACATTTGTGGGTAAAGGGCATTTAAAGTTTTGATGATGATGTCATCTAACTTTCCTCACTTTGTGGGATCTTGCTGAAAATACAAGCTAAGTCTCATTTGCTGAGTCACCAGATGGATCCATACAGTTGCGCATGAGCATTGCAGCAGTCTATTACTTCCTACCATTAGTCACAGGGACGTAGGAAGCACCTAAGAAGTGAGGATCCAGATCATAAGAGGAGCACACGACCAAGCCCATTAGATGGCCACGCCCATAAATCATACTACGTATAATCCGTGCATCACTGACCTGTAGAGCGGTAGTAGACACTTTCAAATTTTGGGTTCTTGAAAGCCTGGTGCATATCATGTATAGCATGTTCTGGATCATCTAACCTACAAGCAAATATTGGTCACGCCCTCTAGAACGTCTGAAAACGCCTTTCTGCAAAATAGGATATAAATTGCTTTCTTCATTAACCTTTATGCTGAGAAAGAAAAACTGCACCCCTAACATGTTTTCATCAACTTTTGATGACGTAGAACAAAATTGAAAAAGCTAAGCCGAATTTGTCTGTACACCAAAGCTGTGCCTATACACGTTTTTTTTTATAAGAAACCCATAATTTTGCCTGAGCCTCAATTTTCTTAACTTTTCCTGAAATTGAGCCTGAGATTTTCATAAATTTTTCTTAACTCTTACTTAAATAAACTGGCTAAAATGGTTTGCACAGTCGTTATTAATATTATATAATTGAATTTGAATTCCATCTTTAACATTTTGAATGCAATAACAATGAAATATTGATTTTTGGCCAATAAAAGCACTAAATTTTGGAAATTGAGCCTCGTGATTTTCTAAAAACTTTCTTAAGATTGTGACGATTTGAGCCTCATTTTCTTATAAACTTTTTTCTCATAAAAAACGTGTACGCCACTGGATTTAATGGCCCTGCTTCTTTGCTTTCCCATGACAGTACACCAAAGCTTGAAAAAAGCAATCTCACGCCAGTATAATGGTTTGTACACCACCAATGCATCTTTGCCATATTTTGCATGCGGGACATTATAGGGGGTGGCTGCCCCTCGCCCCTCCCTCCGTGTGTTCGCTACTACTGTAGACCATTGGTATTCTGTTCAGTACGATTTCATGCTATATTTCTCTCTGAAACATTGACCGATAATAACTAAGGGGGCACAATGCTTGTACCCAAGTTCTCAATGTTGATTATTGACCAGATAATAAAATGCTTGCAATAATCAACATTGAGAACTTGGGTACAAGCATTGTGCCGAAAGGGCACTTTTGGATTTGGGACACCTTTGCGTCTGGAATGGACACTTTTGGGCTTGAAATGGGCACTTTCGAATGGATTGCTTAAAAGTGAAAAGTCATGGACCCTCTGGCCCCTGCGTTCCTACGTCATTGATTCAACTAAATTCACAAGTTATTGACCATGCACGAATAGTCTAAGTAGATCAGCCTGGTGCCAAGGAAAGCTTCCTGTAAAATTGTACAGAAATAAGAGCCTCCCCGGGGCAACCGGGAACCCGCACCACAGTGTGTTGGGGTCATTCATTTAGTACGTACGCGCGAAGGGGGAGAGGGTCAAGCAAAAGCGTATCTCATGCGTACAAGGGGGAGGGGGCTGACACAACGAAGTACGTACGCATAGAAGTCCCTTTTTGCATGCATTTTGTTATATTTTCATATGCAAAGTACTTTTATCATACTTTGTTGTCTTTGGTGACGGCTTTCGTTACTATTTTACAAAACATTTGCTATGATTATTTTCCTCTCTCAAATGTTTTGCCGTCTTTCTCCCTATGGAATTATTGCTTGGATATTCAAAAACATTCCTATTAGAAGTGGTGGGGGTCGCTCAAATGGGTAAGAGTAGTACGCAATGGGAGGGGGTCGTAGCAAGCGTACATCTGCGTACGATGGGGAGAGGGTCAAATTTTTACCATTTTGGTGCGTACGTACTACTTGAATGACCCCGTTTTAAACATAGTGGCACATCTGGCATTGAATTAAGGCGCTGTAGATATCTTGAGTGGCTTGCAAGTAGTACAACAGGAAGGAAGGGGTAGCTAGCTTTTCAAGGCTCGCAAAAAATTCAAGCAAAGTAAAGGTGCTTATGTTTTGATCTTTTCAGCAACATTTGCATCAGACCTGATAACGCGTATCACAAGGTGTGACACTCAGAACATCAATCGACTTATTGCTATACACAGGGAGTTCGCTGATATAGTCAGGGAAACAGTTGAGTCATTTGCTTTATGGTTTGTCTTTCATTGGGTATTCTATGCCCTGACGACAGTCATGGCACTGTTGATCATTGCAGTACACTTTGGCGGAGAGACTGACAATCTGAAAAGGACATATTTGGTCATGTTCTTTGTGTTACATCTCTTCATGTTCGTGTTTCCATGTGGGTGTGCAGCATACATCACAAGCACTTGTAATGGTAGGTTCGTCCCCTCTATCTTATTTCTTTTACTCACCTATAGAGACAGAGATACAAAGACACACAAAAACGCTCTCTCTCTCACTCTACCCTGTCTTTGGCATATGTGTTGTAATGTCGTAAAATACTCCCGTGTTTAGTACATCATTTGAAATGCGTAGCTGTGGTAAAATCACGTGGTTCACTGATTTTAGACACTCAACGAATTGATGTTAGCTATGCTTAATATGCTGTTTTGTTTATTTAAATATAATTCATAAAGGACGCTATCTTGTTTCTTTGCTTCAACTACAACAACATGATACCAAAAGCAAGTTCCAGTTGATAGAAATCTGGAAGCTGTTCAAAATGATATAGAATGTATCTCAAAAATTAGGTTTGAAAGTAAAAAAGGAGATGTGTAGGCTTTTAATCAGAGCTGCCTGTGAAGTAATGTTGCGTAACTTTTCATTTTAATTCATTCATAGAAATTCAGTCCATTCTGAACAACAGAGTAGAAGACTCATGGCCCGAAGGACATCTCTTCAGGGAAAGAGAGAAACTCCAACTGTTCATAACGTACGCCAGAGAGAGTGCTGTTAGCTTCAAAGTCGGAAGAATCACATTCACATCGACTTTGGCATGGGTATCCTTTTTTCTCAGTAGCTCGGGTTTGCTGATTAAGTTCTTCTAATTGACATTAGGTGCGTATTTCATGGCTAGTTGGTAATCCGGAACTTTTTACTGCAGCTGTTTAGCTGATATGGATCTAAAGTGGCTTAGCTATGTACCCTTAAATCTTCAAGTCATCGCCACATTCTATAATTTCCAAAATTCAAAAATCTAATTACTGCAAGTCTATGCAAGGAAAGCAGCTCCAAAAGCTGTCTCAAAATCTAGTAGTTGAATTTGAATACTTCAATCACAATCAACGAGAACTAAAGCCCTGTTTACATTACACGAACTAACCTGGGTTCGCCCCAGGTTAGTTGTAATCGCGTTTACACTTGTGCATTCCAAATTTTTAGTGTAAACGAAATCTGAGGCGAATCCAGGTTAGTTTAGTATCAACGAGTGCGCAGTTGGGAAAAACAGTAAGATAATTCTTTTACTAACTGAAATGTTCTTTTCAAGCCATTCTCAGCCTTCAATCCCTTTTCAAACTTCCCAAAGATCCGCCTCTTACTTCTCCACAAGGTAAGTTGAAGCTAGATTGCTTCTTCGGCCCGAATCCTAATATGACCTGTAAAAACTTAAGTATCTTTCAAGCAGCGGTTCTAACAATGTTTAAGTGCATTGATCGAAAGCGGGAATTCCCTATATATTGAGAGCTTTCCGCTGTTCTATTGAAATGTACACAGCGCTTTGTTAATTGAGCATGCGTAGAGGAAAAACTAACCCAGGTTTGCCAAGTTTGTGTTTACACTACACTTTTACAAAGCTAACCTAGGTTCGACCTAGGGCGAACCCACCTCTAGAAGTGGGTTGAATCAACCTGGGGTGAACCCACCTCTAGAAGTGGGTTGAATCAACCTGGGGCGAACCTGGGTTAGTTCGCGTTTACACTACGACAAACTAACCTAGGTTAATTTTAATCTGGGGAGAACCTAGGTTAGTTTGTGTAGTGTAAACAGGGCTTAGTCTCTAACTAACAACACCAAAAGAGGGATCGATAGACAAAGGTGATCTAAACACTAGGGCTATACTAAACAACTGTATTGAAGCCATGCACTCTTTCTACTATAAGCTTATAAATGTAAAGAGAAAACGGGGGTAGAAGGTTGGGGAGGTGAGAAAGGGGAAAATAGAGAAAGGACATAAGGAGAAAGTGAAAGGAAAGGGAGAAGGGAAAAGGGAGGAGGGAGAAGAGGAGACGAGACGAATAGAAGGAACCAAAATAAAAGCATACATGAAATGTTATGAGCATCTGTGACCTCTACAAAAGACATTTCAACCCTAAACAAATGCAAATGACATAACAAGCTACTAAAGGCAAATTACAAATTCATACTACAAGCCACTGAATGATCCTCTTTGAACAGAGGAACTCTTTTGTTCGTTGATATTTCACATTTATTCTGCTCTTCCTTTGTTGCTACTATCAAGCAAAGACCATCAAGACGCCGAATCATTGGATTTATACTCAAGATCTTTCCATCCAAAAGGACTTTTCTTTTTTAGCTTAATCTCAACTTTTGTTCCAAGAAGCTCAACTTTGCTTTCACTTGGAACAATCATCTGAAAGGAAATTGAAAGCATGGATACACACTTAGGCATTATTATCCAAAACTTTAGCTAGCTGTGAATAGCTAAAAGATTAAATAACTGTGAATAACTCATCTAATAACTGTATTGGCATCTATGAAACTTCAAAAGGAATTAATTTTAAAAAAAGACAGACAAGAAAGAAAAGCAAAGGAGAGGGGATGAGAAAGGGAGAGGAGGAAAGGAGAAGATGGAGGGAGGGGTTGGGTGGTGGAAAGGGAGAGAGGGATGGATGAAGAAGAGGTTGGGGAGAGAGAAGAGAGAGAGACCAAGCTTACTAACTAGTGAGTTCTACATCCTTTGTAGTTTCTTCGAAATGCCGCAACAATTCCTATCACTTCAAACAAACAAAATTTGAAGATTGTGAGTAAGAGCAGGAATACAGTTTCGACTTTTTCCTATAATAATGAAATATATGGTTGGAAAGAGAGGATACTTAAATGGTCTAATTTTGAGCTCGTGAAGATAGGCAGTAGCATCAACAAGCATGACCAATCTTAATACAAGACATTTTTAGCTAAGTAATATCCTCACAAAAATCAAAAAACATGAAGTAGAAAGTATTGTACATACCCCATGTAGACTTAAGACTAATTCAAATACATCTGATCCACCATTAAAAGCGATATGCGCGTGTAACTGAAAAGAAATGGAATGCAATAACAGTCTTTAGGTGAAGAAAAGTATTGTATAACTAGTGGCGGACATTTGGAGGGCCCTAGGGGGGCAATAAATCCCAAATAATTTCAGGCTTGAAGAGTTGTGGAGAAATTGTATAAGTGAAACATGCTAGACGACTGTCAAACAGGTTTAGATTATTTTTTAAAGCAAATGCCACAATAAATATACGTTTATAATATGTAAATTAGTAAAGAATTCAGAGAATTATAATCATGAGTTTAATGAATGTTTTTATTAAAAATGCAAGAATAACTGAAAATCAAGAGCGTGTTCTATGTTTTGAATTATCAGTAGAATATATCACTAATGTTTATTGAATGAATCATTTGGTTTGTCAAAATCTTTTAATTTTTTTCTCCTGTGCGTCCTGTCAATGAACAAGGATAAATCCAAAGCTAATGATGATTGGCTTTTTATCCATCGTGAAAAGATTTTAACCACAGCCACTACAACTAGATACATAACAGGTCTCATGCACAGCGGGAAAAGACACGAAGTCCCCTGGTTCCAACTGCAGATGGGACTTGCAAACTGTTTATACATATACAAAACGAAAGAAAAACGAGAAATAGAAAAACACAATAACATCAATTAAACTTTCATAAATAATTACAAACGGGGGAGGAAGTGAGAAAAAGAAAGTAGAAGTGAGAAAACGAAAGCAGAAGTGAGAAAAAGAAAGCAGCAGCAAGAGAAACGGGAGGACGCAGTTATCTATTAATCAGCAAGAGTTACTATCAAATCTTCTTGATCGTTCAATGAATGATATTGTTGTCTCCATTATTATTCTATTCGCAATCAACTTCAATGAAAGGAAAGAATGAACGCAATAAATGGCTTCGTATCTCAAATAGTAAAACCTGGTATCCATATAGTCGTTGACAGTCTTTCTCAGTCTTTGCGGGTGGCTAAGATAGAGCTCAGCAACCCTCAACGACTCAGTTGGTAAAGAAATTACAAAAGATATTGCGATGTTTACATATAGTCACTGTTGGTCGTTGACAATATTTTAGTTCTAGGAAATGCTGTCAACGACCTTCAACAACTGTATGGATACCAGACGTAACGGTCTTTGGTTGTCGCTAGTGTATATCCATTTTTCGGTCGTTGACAGTCTTTCTCAGGCCCTATTCACATAATATTGGATTCATAATCACTGCGGAATCTTTAACCAATACGATGTCAAATTTTCGTCTGTTCACACGATATCGGATTCACTTTCCTCCACTGTTCACACGAATGCGCTCCTCTTCGTATCGTGTTGCTAACGCTATTGTATGAAAAAACGCGGATTGGTATTCTATGAACCACGTAGCTTTTAAGAACCACTCTTATCTAAATCTATTCCTGAGCACAAGGCACACGGTCAACAGTGGAAGAAACATCAGTGTTACACTATATATCAACTAAGAATTGGAACTTGGAACCTTAGCCATTCTCCCACGAGAAAAAAATTTCCTACAAATCTTTAATTTGAACGTTAAGAAATGCCCAAATTTCTACCATCTTAAGTACATTGCAAATTAAGGCTTCATTACTGTGTAGTCTTTTGAGAAGACACACAAATTTTAGGAACGCAGCATTGTATGCGCAAGAGAAAACTCACATTAGTTTCATTTGCTTCTACAAACGTTTTTTCAGGATCGCTAGTCTTTGCATAAATTGAGATGTAGACATAAGGCCCTGTTTGGTGCCAATCATATCTGCAGAAAAGAAACACATCGAATAATTACAATTATTTATCGTAATTGGCATATTTATCATAATTTTCACAATGTCTACGTCAACTGACAATACGATTGAAGGCTAGTTACTATGTGAGCAAGAGTCGTAAATCTAACTATCAAAGTAGCACCTATTTTCAATAGCAAGATAACAAGAGTTTCTTTGGGCGGATGCGTTACTGCTTTTACCGTTAATCCTCGAATTAGCCCCCCCTTGACTAAGTCTCAGCCCGAATACGCCCCCACCCTAGAGCTACAAACTTTTAATAAACCCCCCTTGAATAAACCCACACCCAAGTATGTGACTGTACCTATTTGAGAGTCTTTTAGTGCTTTATACGGCTAGGGAAGAAAAAGCAGTCATTAATTAATTAAAATTTTCCTGTCTTAAAAACATCCTATTGCTTGTATGTCTAACATTGAAGAAATAGTTTACAAGTAGAAAAGTTCCAACTGGAATATGACCAACTACCAAGAAAATTTTAAAGCCCCCCCTTGAATAAGCCCCCAAGCAAAATTCCAAAACATAATAAGCTCCCAGGGAGCTAATTTGAACATTTATGGTATTACCACTTTGTTATAATAAAATTGCTTCAAGTTGGATAATTCTCATCACTACTTTGAACCCACAATTTACACTACTACAAAAAGTAGAAAAGCAAAAAAATTAGAGAAACAAATTTATTAATTGAATTTGTTAGGCCTTCACTATAACTCCATTTTATTTATTTGCATGCAATTGCTTTCACTCTTAATCCATTCTTTGATCTTTCTTCTACATATCATATTTGAGCTTCTATAGTTTATGGCAGTTTAAATTTTGAATTTATAGTTTACACTCTTCTGAATCCTGCATAACTGACAATGCTATGCTTAACCTCAAGCCTGGGGTAGACTAAGCCTTAACTACAATGGCAAGAGACCTGCTTTTAGACATCAAGCCTACACAGCTAGAAACACATACCTTTTTATTAAAAAGTTTATAGGAGAAATTGAGGCTCAAAAGGTCACAATCTCAAAAAGACCACAAAGCTCATGTCTCAGAGTTCAACTTTTCTGCAAACCAAAATTCAATAATTTTTCATTCTTTAAGCTTTCTTTGTAAGAACAAAAATCAAACTTTTGAAAACAGAACATGTCAACAATTATTGCCAGCTAATGACAGTAAAGCTAAGAAAATCTTAAGAAAATCTTGGCCCAACTTCCAGGATAGTTTTAGGAAATTGAAGCTAAGACAAGAATTCTTTTTCTTATAAAAATGTGTGTGTGTTAACTATAGCTATTAATGGATATAACTTGACATTTCTCACCTACAAGCGGATTTCTTTTGAGCTGCCTGTGGGGGAAAGATACAGCTAAAAGAAGAGGATACAATGGGGGATTTTATACAAGAACAAATTCTTGAAATGGTTCCAAAATATTCCACAAATGATAAGGACTATTTTCACACATTTTGCAAAATGCTCTTAAAAATGGGAATAATCTTTGAAACCTTAATGAGCATTTACAGACATTAAAAAACTTAGGTAGAACAAGAGATATTTACAGACATTAAAAAACTGAGGTAGAACAAGAGATATTTACAGACATTAAAAAACTGAGGTAGAACAAGAGATATTCCAGATACTGTAATGATTCAATTGAACCTTAAGCTCCTTCTCGAATAAGCCCC
Source organism: Cassiopea andromeda (assembly GCA_018155075.1). NCBI lineage: Eukaryota > Metazoa > Cnidaria > Scyphozoa > Rhizostomeae > Cassiopeidae > Cassiopea > Cassiopea andromeda. The sequence goes on from WIPJ01067435.1 coordinate 691,562, forward strand.
CACCCCTAAGCTGTTTCTGACAAATAAGCCCCCACCCCTATGAGGGCTGTCTAGGCTCAATAACATACAGGCCAAAAGTAATGAAAACACAAAAAATTCAGCAATTGGTCTGCTCATTTATGCTAACATTGTAGTGCAAATGACTGTCTTAGCAACTTTCTCTTCCTGATTCCATCTCTATATACATTTGTATCAAAATGCATTAGAGTACTTGTCATTTCTAGGAGCTTCATACAAAGTGTATTTATATTCTTTCACTTATCGTCAATGTGTGGTAGACCTCAGGATGTGTATATTTAATAAGCCCTCCATTTGATCAAGCTCCCTTAGTCCCCATCCTTAAAATCGTTTTTGACAAATATGCCACTGGGGGCTTAATTGAGTCATTATGGTATGATTACTTGACGAATATTTTCACTAAAAATTACTTAGATTAAGTATGCGATATCTACATGAACATAATGTCATAAGCACATTCTTACTTAAATGTGAATTAAAGGGTTCACCTCACTTGCTTTCATCCATTCATGCTGCCCCTTTTCACAACCAACTTGCTTAAGAAACTCAGTGAAATCAGAAGTCCGCTTTTTACAGCAAGTCCAAAATTTATAGCTAAAAAGCAAAATAGAAATATACTTATTGTGGACTGTTTCTTTAGACTATGATTTGAGATGGCATATGATACATGTGACTGAGGAGAACTACCATACTTAGATCTCCTTCTTCAAATATTTGAAGATACCACAATACATGAATGGAAAAAATAAATTTGTAGGCACATACCCTTCATGGAAAATTGGGCAGCCTGTGTGGTATTGACAAAGCTCCTTATTACTAGTCTCGTCAATAAATTTCTAAAACATAAAGTAGTTTGGAACATTTTTCATCAACTAAATATGAATTTGACTTTAAAGCAAAAACTTTCACTTTATAATGTTTTACATTAGGCTCTGGAGTCCACTCCTAGCAAAAACAGTCTAATTGCATGAGCTATGTCGATTTCATAAAATGCAGTAAAAGCATGTGTAATTTGTGTGATTATAGCCCTTATGGATTTTATTACTCAATCCATGATATTACCAACAAATCCATCACTTGGCCATGATGCAAAACAAAATAAACAGATGCCAATTCACTCTGCTGGTTTTTCTAATTTCTATGATTCCAAAAGATAGCAGGGCACAATATCACAGATCACATTGGAGTCAACAACAAAAAACTTGAATGAAGTTGCAATTTGATTACTTCAATTCACAAAGTCAAGATAGGGAAATATATTACAGAATTACAGCCATTGTGCTTGCAAGACGCTCCTTGTAAAATGGCATCACCATTGTCTACAAAGAATGTACAATTTGTTCAGTAAAATAAAGAAATTAAAGTAAGCTTGTGGAGCTAGCTGAAAATTAACTAAATGAAAATTGCAGATTGTCCAAGTAGAATGAACACCATTTCTGACCAATTCCACCCAGCAGACTATAAGCTGAACCTGGGTTCTATTTACAACTACAATTAAACTTTACCTATCTTGACCTAGATTTTCTGGCTTTTGGATTACCCAGGCTTTTGTCTCTGGTCCATATATATTCACATTTCTTACAAATTCATTAATATCCATATTTCAATTATCCAGACTCTTGATAATGTGGACTTTTTGCTTATGCCAGAATAGTCTAGATAATAGAGGTTCAACTGTATATGGTAATTTGCAGTCTCGAAAGAGGGCCAGAAGAAGCATAGCAACTTTCATATAGTCACAATATAGCTACATTAGGGAAAGATGTAGAGACTATGCATATTACAGATTACAATAACACTCAAGGTATTAAAAAAACAGGTTACAACTTACATTCTTTGTCTGATTTTTCTTTGAGCCTCTGATGCTCACGATATCTATTCAAAGCTGTCTTTAAAGATGCACTAACAATTGTATTGAGCTTAGACTTTGGGCTGTTTTCACTATAGAAAAATGTTAAGATATTTTTAGGATACCTAAAAGCAACTTACAACAAGAAAACCACTCTTGCATCCAAGACTTAGCAGTGAAAATTAGGAACTGACATAAGTGATTTTACTTGCTAATACAGAAAAAGGCTAAGACAGCTTCCAGCTATTAAGCAATTGGTAATGAGGCTTAAACAAGTACCATACACCTGAGCATCAATTTCTAATCTAACAGGGCTATCTTCTATGTTTCATGTAAGGGAGGGCCTAGACTGTGGAAATCTACCTAAAGTAACTGTCCATGCCACCAAACACGAGCTAAATTTCCTCTTTCTGATGCTAAAATTGATAATTCCCATTCTTGTGTGTCTATCAAGCATAGAGAAACAATAAAGTGAAAAGAAAACTGATCATGCAGGCTACAAGAAGCTTCTATTCTAAATTTCATTAGCTTCATATATAAATAGGAAAAAATTAAAAGTAATACCTTGGCCTTTCTTCATTTATTTTTTCTGGAGCTTGTGTGATAATTTGAGATTCATGTCTAATAACCTTAAAGCAAGTATACGGATTCAAAGATGTGGTAACACATACTATGTCAGTGTAGGGGGCACATTGACAACACAAGAAACCCAGCATCTTGATTAGTAATAAACTCTATCATATACATAGGAAAAGAGCTTGAAGCACACTGCAGAAAAATGAAAGAAATGACATCTCAAAAAGTCCAAAAATGAGTCAAATTGATGCACCCAAAAAGCCAAGAATCAATGCACTTCTTGTAATGCATAAAAATAATAAGTACACTAGAGGAATTGCATAAACATTGTCAAACAATCATCCACTTTAAAAATGGTAGGAGTCAATGAATATGGTATTTTCATGCATTATGCACTGTCAATTGTCCTCACTTACAGGAGCCTTCAAATCTCTTCTGATCAAGGCTAAATTCTTCTGATCAAGATTAAATCTCTTCTGAATGACATCACACTTATACAAACACAATACACAAATTGAGCATTTCTGAAATACCTCTCCAACAGGTAAAGGTGCTTCAACTTTCTGTGCAGGTTTCTCTGGTTTAATTTTGTTGTGAAATCCTGTTGCACAGCCCTAAAAGTGACATAATCTGTGAATATAAAAGCTGTTTGTGAATGGAAAAGAAGATGAAAATCCTGCATCTTGCTAAAATTCTATGTTTCAATACCAAAATATTTTAAAGACATTTAAGTAAAAGGCAAGAGTGAAAAGATTGAAAATCAATAAGGCAATGGAAAACAGCTCTCAAATTGGATAAAAACTTACAGGAAAATTAAGAAAATCAGTGAAGTCTGTACTCTTTTTCTTACAACAGTCCCAGCTCTGTTGAAATAGAAAAGATCTTATCAATCACAAGCAAAATATAATATTGACTAGTCCATTGATACAGCTATGCCATTGACAAGATTTGACTTGATAACAGTATACCACCATTTGGTATTCATCCTGATACTATATCACCACATAATAGTAGCAAAAATAGTCTTTGAAACTTGTCATATCATACAAAGCATCTACAAAATGAGTAAATCTCAGCAACAAATAAATGTTGATATATTCAAAATCAACTTGATATTGCCTATTTCTAATATAGAGCAAACTTCACAGTGCCCTCCCCCAATCTTAAGTAGATGGTAGGTAGATATTTCACAGAAATGTAACTACTGCACCTTGTAACCTTCATGGAAGATTGGGAGTCCAGGGTGAAACTGACAACAGCCTTCAAAAAAGAAGAAAAACGTGGCTCATGAATGGTATTCAATTTCAAAGGAAAAAGAGTATTTGGGGCTAAAAGGCAAGTTGGGGCAGACAGAAACTATTGCAGATCTCAATTATACATATAAACATGCAGTTCCTGCTTATCTTGAACTAAGTCATCAACCACGTCAGAACTACTCATCATTCCGTAAGATTACCAAGAAAGAAGAAGAATTGAAATGCTCCTCGAATATTACAAGAAAATATGCTGAATCAAGAAAGATGCTATTTGCTATTCCCTTGTGGCTGATCTAACTGAACCTCCATGATTATCTAACCCTCCTGTAAAAATGAATCAACCTACTTAAGCCATTAGGAAACTAACCTTCTATATTATCGATTTCCTTGAATCTTTTGCCACAGCCACGATTATAGCAGATGAGCTCTTCATCTTCCATTTTGCAAGCTAAGCTTTCCAGCTACTGAGAGTCGACAGTCTAGTAATGATACTACTTAGTGCTCACCGGAAAGAAAATTCGAGAAGCACGCACCATCTCCTGCCAGTCTCAATACCATACCGAGGACGCGATAAAAATTATGAGTGGAATATGTTCGAACTTTCTCTCTCCTTTACAAAGCCGTATTTGTACGATAGCTAAATAAAATTAAATGAAGGCATACTCAATATCGGGGATGCAGTTAAAATTTAATTGTTAGATTGGCATTCTTTCTGTGAAAGGATATCATTAAGCAGGGGTGGATCCAGAGTTGGACTTTGAGAGGCAGGCCCATAGCCATGGGGTGGCAAATACCACCTCTCGGCAACAGGATGCCAGGTTTTGGCCACCCCTGGAAATTTTTTATAATTTTTTTTACTGTTTCTGTATCTTTTTACCTAACGATAGATATCCTAAAATTTTGGTTGAGCTCAGCTTTGGTCTTTGTGACATACTAGAAAGGTTAATCTTTTCTTGAAAACACATTATCCATGTGATTGGGACAACATAGAGTATAAAATAAGCTCTCAGATTTTGCACCAATTGATTTCCCAAGGACAATTTTGCCACCCCTGAAACACAGGCCAGGCTATGGGCTTGTGCGAAGGGGAACATCTGCTTCTTTTTATCATCTTTTTCATGCAAGAATTTTCTTAACACAATTGTTTGCTACAGGAAGTGCTACCGGTTGGGGGCCATGGCTCCCGACCCACCACTTAATATTTTCCGAGCCTTAATATTCTTAAGTTTTTCTGGTTTTGAGCCTAAGATTATTCTTAAATTATTCTTAAGTATCAACGGTGTAGCTTGGTCTGGAAATGAAAGGAATAAATTCAAATCTTTGTTGTTGTCATAATTAACCATAAAGCAAGTCAAAAATGGACCAGAATTAATCAATATTGGATTGATTGTCCAACCGATGCAGGCTGAACTTTGCATTAATCTTAAATTTCAGCGATTCTGAACCTTGATATTCTTATTAGCTTTATTCTTGCCACATAAGAAGTGTTTATCCCAGAATCTACTTGATTCGTAAGAATAAATCCAGTATCAATTGATAGTGCCCCATAATTGGACTATAGTTGGTAAGTTGGAATAGCCAAAGGCTCTCAACCTCTTATGAAAAAGAGGAAAATCTTTCAACAGAACGCAGCTTAAAGGTGTAGAAGGGAGCCATTTTCCTTTCATTCACTTAATTATTATGCAAAGTCTCTTGGGGTCATTTTTAACTTCAAGTAAGGATTTCTACCATGACTTTGGACAGCAGCTGCTCATTAGTAAGCCTTAAACCTCCAGAGAGCTTTTAGATAAGTGCGAACACCAGGAGAATGCGTAGAGGGGGCTATGCTTTGCTGGATAAAGATTTTTCAACTTTACTTTTATATGCAAGCATAGTTGCTTCGTCATATGCAGCTAGCAGCAAGGGGGCACTGGCTAAATTGTTCAGCCCGGGGACAGTTTGACTAAACCGGCCCATGAATTTTACAAAGCGTAAATCGGTGGGCAGTGATATGGAAAAAGGTGCAAGTGTCTGATAATTCCACAGCTGCAATGCCAGTTCTTTCATATATACATTGCAAAGTCCTCCATATTCAAAATTCAACGTTTTCCCCACTACATGCAGTTGGTCACTCCACCCTTGGCTAGCAACAGCACCCTGAACAACTGAAGTAAATACGAAGGTTGCCTAGCAGGCCATTCAACTTTTATTACTCCAAAGAGCAAATTAAGCAGCGTTAATATCTTTCAAGTAAGTATATCAACTATGACGTCAGTTCGGCTCAAGAATGATTAAAACCAAAAGAAACCGGTCCATGTTTGAACAAAATGTCTTTTATGTTTTTGAAAGCTGCTTCTCGATTCTTTAAGTTATAATCGGCTCTTTATCCTCCTCGTTACTTACTATACTTGGAACTTAAAGTCGCTATTGTGTATCTTAACAGTAAACAATACACTTTGTCGTCATGGCACCATTGTTGCCATAGCAGCATCGTAAACCAGAAGTAGACCGGAACCTTCTTGTAAACTTAAAATGGCGCAGCAACTCTTGAACGTGTGTACGCTGTGTTACACTGATTACAGCTTGAAATTGCCTTATAGGGTACCAAAGCGGCTTGATTGCGAGCATACATTCTGTGCAGGTATATTCTGTTTATTTTGAAGCATTTACTGATTTTTCATCTACTCTACTCTACGTGAGCTGGAAAAGAGCAGTCAACAGCAGAAAAGTACACAGGAATTAGGGCAAACCTTGGATTGTCGGAACGGAATTTTAAACGCATAAGCTTCGCGGTATCCAAAAGAAAGTTTTGTTGTTTTGCTCTGGGATAGATGTATGCAAAAATGCTCTCTAAGAATCTCAATGTAGGACTACTTTAGTGATATACTTGAGAAAATCCAGCAAGAAATTGAATATGGTAGAATATTCAGTTGCATATGCAGAGGTAGAGATACTTGGAAATATTTGTCGATTACACGTGTTTTCATGAGAAAGGCGTGCCAGAAAATTTAGGCTCTAGCAAAAAAGTTATTTTCTTATTGAAAATTGTGTATTTAGCCTTTGGTTTTACTACTTTTGCTGAGAATTTGCCAACTCAATGGCAGCTGGGGGCACTTTGCCCCCTTGATATATACTACTGGATGTCAGATAGGGGCAGATTGGGTGAGATTTGCCTTATTTTGAGTGAGGTTATCCATTGTCAACATGAAGAATATGTGGTAGGAAAATGATATCTTGGGATCCCTAAATAAGGACTGTCACTTGCAATGGACATTGCATGTTTCAATGTTATTTTAGGTTCTAGTCCAGCTTAAATTTGAGTGTCATTGCTCTTTCAGATTGTATTGCCAAGCTCAAGGACCTTCAAGGACAAGCAATTGAGTGTCCCCTATGTCATAAGCCTACCCTTATTCCCTTGTCTGGGGTAGAGAGCCTAGTGACAAATCTTGATGCAGTTGGTTTGGGAGAGCCAGAAAAGAAACCTGAAATATGCAAGCATTGTGTTCATAAAGTGTATCCACCAAAGCCTGTTACACTTTTCTGCAAGGATTGTGAATCATCATATTGTGGCACCTGTTCTGATGTTGAGCACCTTAAACCTGAAAACATCAAGCACTTAGTTACATTGGAAAGTTTAAAGAATGGCTCCAAAAATGAGATCAGTGATGATGGTCACAGGTTCATACCTAGTGGTTTTTCCAGGCCAACAAGCATGTCTCATTCTATACAGCCAAGGTCTCCAACACCAAGATTAGGTTCAAGACCTTCATCAACCCAAATATTGGACTCAGAGAAGATTCCAGGTACACAATGTAGTAAAAAGAATCCACACTGAAATTTAACTATAGGGAATTACAACAGGATACACTGTATAGCATGACTATTTAATAGTATTTGAAAGACAATGATGGGTAGACAATGAAGGGGCTGTTCACATGGGGGACATTATTTGAAAGTATACATGCTTCAGATCAATTTGTGAGAATTTAACTTACAAGAATTTTGGAGCTGAAATGTCTTGCCCATTGAAGGAATCAGTTGATAATGAATTTCTTGTTTTTGAAAGACAAACTCTTGGCTTTTAAGCTCTGATAAGTCCTATGGAGACTTTTTGGAAATTTATTTTCTAGATGGAGCTTAATAGAGAGGGAGATTGTTTATGAAAATGAATAGGATGAAGCTAGAAAAGCTCTTTATTTGTTTGCAAACTATGCAAGCATTGAAGTCTTAAAAACAAAAATAAAAAAACCAGTCTTCAAGGAAAATGTCATCTTTATCAAAACCAATCAACAAGCTGGGAGCATGTTCTAGACTGATTTCACTCTCTGAAATGTAACCAAAATGGATGTCCTCTTGCCCTTTCAGACAGTCAAGTACATTTCTACATGGAACATGCTTTATGTAAATTATGTCATCCTCAGATCCATTGCTACTTGTGCTCATTACACAGTAGTGAAGTGGACAAAAATGTAGTGAAACTGGGATTTCACTATGATCAACTGCTTTCTTTACAACCATATATCTCTTTATACTCAACAACTCATATTGTTGTGCAATCAGGGGTATTGCTATCAATGTTTGAATGGCGGGGGGGGGCTGATTCTTCTGAGCTTGGACTCAGTGAAGATTTCTACAAATTTTAACAAGGGGACTCTAGGAACAACCACGCCCATAATTTGGGTGTGGCCCAGCTACAACCACACCCATATTTTCAAAGATGGAGACATGAAAATGTAGTTTAATACTGATATAGTATAATCCACAATTATAGATGCGTCAATAACCATATAGCAGTGTACAATTGATCATAACACTTTGGAAGCAAGGCCAATAAACTCTGAAAAGGTCAGCCAATGCAAGAATTCTAGGGGGGCTGAGCCCCCCAAAATGAGCAGAAATTTTAACAAGGGGGGCAGAGACTAAAATGTGGGTGGCAGGGTGTTAATATTGTCAATACAACTCCATGAAATGAGTTTTTATATCTAACGATGGCTAAAATGCTCCAGCATAGGGCTATCGCCCCCAAGCCCTCCCTAGCACAACCCCTGTTTAAAATGAATTTTGAATACACATTATAAAGTAATATCTTCCCTTTTAGATTGTCCAGTTCATGGAGAAAAGATGAGAATTTACTGTCGTACAGATCGATGTTTGTGTTGTTCGTACTGTGAAAGTATTGGTGATCACAAAGGTCATGACTGTTTTCAGGTGCATGAAGCGGAAGAACGCGAAAGAATTGCTTTGCAAAGGCTGCAGCAAAAGGTTTGAACGTAACTGGCTACCTCTCTTATATTTGAGCGTGCTATAATGTATCTATAACGTTGGGATTTTGGGAGTGAACCCAAAATGTGCCAGGCTATCACAGTATTTCCTTTTTAGTAAATTAGACCGTCAGTACCCCCAAAGTTACTAAAATTCAACATGATTAGGTCAGTTTCTTCTATTCAAAAGACAAACTAGCCATTCTTTCTTCACTAGGTTGATCTGCACAGCGAAAGATTTATAAAGGCACGTGGAGATGTACAGAGAATGATAGAAGATGTAAAAAAGAATTCAGTTACAGTCAAAGATGCTGTTCGTCGATACTTTCGGGAACTAAGAACAGCCATAGATTCAACGGAGAAAAATTTACTGTCGAAACTCAGCAAGAGAGGTGAAAACAACTTGAAAAAATTGCGAGAGCAACTTAGGTATTCGATCTTTCTGATTTGTTTTGAAAAAGACCAAATCTATTGGTTTAATCTTGATTTAAGTTTTCGCCTCCCCTCACGAAATATATTTTGTAAACTATCTATTTATATATGCAATACTGTACATAAAAGTACTTTGGTTATTACGTACAATGTTTAAATTAAATAAATTAAAATAGTAGGAGTTGTTAATAGATTATCTTGTAAATTAGTAATAAAAGGATAGCTTCTTATTAGCTAGTTATGTCAGCTACTATACTAAATGAACATAGTCTAAGGAGCTCCTAGAAGCTGCTAATGTGCTTGTCTCCCTAACATAAACAGGCACATTGTTCCAAAATTTTATTGCACTTGGAAATTATGAATGCTAATAGAGATGTACGTTCGGCAATAAAGTACTTGGAGAGTTGTTTGACTCCTGGTATGGTTAAAATTGGACTGACTGAACCTTTCTCGTGGTTTCAGTTTCTCATATTTTTGTTTATAAGAAAGGTTCTGATATTTTGCGCATGCCAATTAAACGAACGTATAATTAGCAGCATGTACAATTGAAATATAAGCGAGGTAGCATAGTGGTTAGAGCGCATGCCTCCCATGCGGAAGGTCTACGGTTCGAGCCCGACTCGATGCCCTGACTGAGCGCTCGCTCACTGTTCACCCAGGAGCAAATGGGTACCCAGTGGGAACACTGGGGAGATAAAGGCGGCGAGGAAAGGAATTGGCCACCCTACCTCACATGTCGATGGCTCAGGATAAGTGTCCTCTCTAACAGGCACTCTCCAACGTATGAAAGTGTACGGGACTACCTTTACAATTGAAATAATGACAGTTATTGCTGAAAAGCAAAAGATAAATTGTTGAAGAAAAGAACGAATAACATATTTAACATTTTATGCACAAGTTTTTCATGAGCATTTGAGGTTGGGGTGCATATTAATGTATGTTACTAGATACAGCTTAGGCGTTGAATCTTGATTGGCTAGCAAAGGAATCACCATCGAAGGATTCCTGACATTAATGTTGCTAATAGAATCCCTCGATGGTTATTCCTTTGTTAGCCAATCAAGCCTATGTTACTGGATACTGCATAAAGCACTTAGGAAAATAATGTCCTACTCTCCATTTTTTGCAGTAAAATGATAGAAATATCAAGTATTGCGAAGACCGCAAGCAGAAATTGCGATAATGCGTTGTCTTACGACTATTATGAAATGCTCCTTCGGAGAAAGCCAGTGGAAGAAGAAATGAAAAGTGTTTTGGAAATGATGGTAGCAACAGAGCCTGTAGCAAAAGCAGACCTACACTGCCAATTTCCCAAGCATGAATTTCTCTTAAATGGATTAAAAACATGTTCTTTCATAGTCGAGGGTAAGGTGCCGAAGTTTTTTT
>WIPJ01067435.1:723640-746196 GCA_018155075.1 Cassiopea andromeda
ATATATATATATATATATATCCCATAATTTCTCTCCAGGTAATTTTGGTATCATTTGGTGTAAATTGAAATGGAACTGGTTTATTTAAATCTTTATTTGTGTGTATTTATATGTATATAGAACAAAAATGACAATAACGCTACCTTTCTCAGCTCCCTCCCAATTGCATCACTACGGTATGTGTAAATTATTGGGTCCATCACTGACGTTGCAAACATGAAAGTCATGCACCAAACAGATGCAATTAAAGGCCCTTTACTTGATCTCATTTTGAACCTAACCAATGCGTTCCTGAGAACAGTGCTGACGGTCAGAGGAAGGTACGCTACTATATAAAAACCAATGAGCAACAATATGGATCTGTTCAAATTGGAGTGGCTTGAAGGCACTCGTCGCATTGAATTGTCACTTGAACCACGAAATCTCAGTGCAGAATTGCTGAATTGGTTTCTTCTAACGAGCCTGGAGAGCTTGAAGTAGATCACCGCGATGTAGGAGCAGCACCCTATCGTGAATAAGAAAATTAACTCGACGTTCCTCCATCTTATACTATATACAGTCTCGATATAAAACATGAGTGAAAGAAGGAGAGATGTAAGGATACATAGAGCAATTTTCACAGCTGCTCGTCGTTGTGTTGTGTACGGTCGACTGTTCATACTGTGTTTTATGCATTGATAACGATCATGTGTTATGCAACATAAGAGCAGAAGACTATTGATGGTTGCGCTTGATGTCACCACACAGTTCACCATTTCAATCATACCGTCTTTGGATATACCTCTCAAGGCAATTGCGAGGTATAGTGTGCCACAGATAGAGATTAATACCAAATCTGTGCAAGCAAGAGCGGCCAGTAGAAAGAATGATGGTTGATGCAGAATAGGTCTTGTTTTGATGATCACAATTATTGATACGTTCAACATAGAGGCAAAGATGATAAGTACAACGTTGACAATTGTGTAAAACACCCTTTCAGGGGTCGTGTCTAGAATTCCATAAAGATCTCCGCACGAACCGATCATTCTCTGACTTTAGATGCGAAATATCTTAGGCGGCTACAGCTATCAGCAAGTGAGGAAAATGTGAGTTGAGCAACTTTAAGTACTCATAATGGATTGCTAATGTCATACGCAGCACATGAAATAGAACTTTACAGACAGGTGGCCGGTACTTCAAGGCAATAGAAACATGGGCACTTGCAAAATTGATCTTGATGTTATGTAACTTTCTAGTTATTTCTGGGATGGGCAAACTACGGCCCGCTGAGTGTTTTCGCGGTCCACCAAGAACTTGCATGAAACAAAAACACTTTTAGCTACGCTCGTTTTTGATCGCTTGACATAATGTCAATTGCTTACATACAGTAAAAGTTTTGTTGCCTACTGTGGATGAATTAATTTTTAAGGACTGTAGACACTGGGGCAAGAGGTTATTGCCCCCTGCCCCCTGTAATTTACAGAGCTTGCATATAGATGTGCTCTTCAAAATTGCTTTTGCCCAACCAAAAATCGATGTGCATCACCATAGATATGTAGCACACAGAGATTCTGATTTTGTTGCGTGACAGCGAACTTGAAACCATTCTATAGGCTTCGCAAGAGCTACTGTAGGAATTTCAGTCTAGCGTGTAACCGGATGACGTGCATGGAGGAGGGGGCAATCCTGCCTGTACAAGCGTTACTTTCTTATGTAAATCTTTAGATTAATGATTTTTTTTAGGGGCAAAACCATACAAACTTTTAATCTGGGGACATTGCTCCTCCGTGTCCCATGGAGGTACGTGCCTCGTACACCCCCTGGATTCGAGAGAGCAATAATGTGCTTCCTACATATAAGCGAGTATTCCCAGTAATGTAGTTACAAAAACTGCAAGCAGAAGTTAGGACAATGTACTATCTTGTGGCTAGCATGAGCTGCTCCTTCGGAGGAAACTAGAAGAGCTGTGCAATATTTTGGAAATGATGATGGAAGAGGAGCCTGTGACAAGATAAACATATTTGCACTGTTAGGCCTAACTTGGGCAAAGATATGGTAAGTTCTTCCATAACGACAATTTTTACTTCAAATCGTACTTACTGTAGAAAATTGAAGCAGCTGAATGAAAGGCAAAAAACACCAGAATATCAGCTGGTGTTTATAGTGATGCTGTAGAACACATGTGTCAAACTCAGGCCCGCGGGCCAAATTTGGCCCGAAATGTAATCATATTTGGCCCGCGAGATCTATCAAATGTGCATTAGAGCTGGCCCGCAGTTTATACCATATCTTTTATTTCAAACTTAACGTAATTTCTCATGTGTTTTTAATATCAGGATTTGAGATTTGGTTGTTCCAGATCTTGTGTTTAAGCAAAATTAAAGCTTTTTCCGTATGAAAAGGATAAACATTACATATCAGTTGCAGTTAATTTTTCAATTACTGGCCCGTGACTTTACTTCACTGCTTACTTTTGGCCCACTGTGAGTTTGAGTTTGACACCCCTGCTGTAGAATATCAATCACCTTGTGGTCACATCACGTGATGGACATATAAGTGTGAAAACATAAACTGCTTAGTAGTGAGCGAGTGAGTGAGATTGAACGTTAAACACACATCCATTTCATTGAGAGCATTATCAGACATTAGAGTATACAAGTTTCTTTCTTTATGTTTGTTACCTGCACTATGAATAGAATTAGAGATCTTCTGGATACTATATATTATCACAATCGTTTGTAACACAACAGATACAATGCTGAAGGTAACAGGGGGGAAGGGCTAAAAGCAGAATCCTCGATATCGCACCCTTCAGGGCGATGCGCTTCAGATTTGCACCAGGTAAAAGGATTATTTCATACTTGGAGCTATGTATTAGAATGGGCTTCCAAATCTTGAGAAAAGTAGGAGAATGAAAGAAAAATTTCGAAAAAAACTTCCAAAGGAGGAATGAGCTACCAAAACCTCCAATGAACTAAAATAGGGGATTATGCGCCCCTCTAAGCCCCCTAGGACTACAACTCTTGGTGCATTGTAGACAGGCAGAGACGATGCAAATGAGAAATAGACTGTGTTATTGAATAATTCCAAGCCCATTAAGCAGCTTGACGACAACAACATAAATAGATGGCATATACGTTTTCAAATGATTGTATGCATTCTAAAGCTCCAAAAGTGTTGGAACTTACGTCATTGAATGGAATAATATAAATAATGATAAAATTACTAAAATATATGGCTATGATGATTTTGACTATGATGATTATAATGAAAATCTTTCTATAGAATATTTCTCGTCGTTCTTCCTCCTTAAAATATATATAGTTTCGATTCTGTACATAGTTTGCTTAAAACAGGCTCTGTATTAGCCAATGGCGGTTTTAGGGGGGCCATGGCCCCAGGCCCCGCGCTTTTGCTAACCCAGAAGAGGCCCCTCATCTGAGAAAAAATTGAAAAGAAATCACAGGAAAACATGCAAATGCTTCAAACAAGGGCCCTGCAGATGATTTGAAGGGCTAGACCCAGAAGTTAGAACACGAATACCTGGAAGACCAGCGCTCGTTTATAGCGTTAAGTTTTTATTTCGATCTGATAGTTAGTGTTTCTGTTAGCTGAAGGCATGCCTCGTGTAAAAACAATATTTATCATTATTACTATTATCATTATATTTCGGCCCCGGACTCCGCGATCCCTAAAACCGCCACTGGTATTATCTACTGTAAATAGCTGCATATTAAATTAAAAAATTAGTAACAATAATAATTTCGAGTCTGTAAATCATACATGAGCAACCTGTTTCTCATATGGACCAAATTGTGTTTTTTATCAAAGGTCACAGGTCATGAAAGGTCACAGGTCATGAACAATTGACACGTAATAAAAAATCATACTCATGTGCATGTGTTTTTACAAGACGCATGCAATTCAAATCTTTTCAAAAGCATTCATGTCATAAACTTGGAGCACATGGCTTTCAGAAGATATGTAGATTTCCTAAATTGTGGGAATGTCGCCCTAGTATTCGGCTAAAGTTCGAAGGACATTTTTAAAGATTTCACAAGAATTTCTGGGGGTAGCCAATAATGTTTAACAATATTGCAGGGAATACTCTTGTAAACCTTGATAACACTCAGTGAATCGTGTTCTTAGGCTTGGAATAATCTCTTATTACGAAAACCCAAATTTAAAGAATTTTTTCAAAACTTCTTTAATTTACAGGAGAGTACATCAAAAATTCTTTGCAGGCCCGATGAAAGCTCTCCGTGGGTCGTAAGTGGCTCATGCATACTTTAAATAGATTGTACAAATTAGCTTTCACATTAGCTATTAACAATTATCACATGCACTAACACCTTGCAGCATATGCCTTTGTAGTTTGCAAGGAATTAAACCCCTCCTACGCCTAACGTCCGTTGCATACAGTTCGCCTTGTCACTTCACTACAGTTCTCGTTTCTTGCTTGCATTGGGTACACCTCAACTGTACTGCGAACAAGTACTATATTTCTTCTGACTTTTCTGTACACCTAAAAGAAGTAGCAGAACATATAAAAACAGAAAAGTACAGTTTCTCCTTTATGCAGCAATGCACAATGAAAGATTATTTGAAGGGGTGTGGGACTTCATTGAGCTGACCTTCTGGTTGTCCAAAGCATAAGTGTAGAATATGTGGTGATAGGGGGGCTGCAGACCCCCTTAGTTGGGCAGAAATCTGCTGCATTCGGGCAATTTTCCTGAAAGAACAGTAGGAAATTTGGACAACCTTTCTGATTGATCTCCGGATCTATTTAGGGGTGTTCAATAATTACATCACGCCTTGAGGGTGGGTAGTTCTCATAGAGACAGACCTATCTCTATGGTAGTTTTACACGTTCTTCTTGATTCAGAGCGTGATGCTGTGGGAAGGGGGAGGCTTGGTGGTTTTCTAAAAATGGCAATTTCAGCGTGACGTAATTATTGAGCAGCCCCTTACTCAATCGGGCAGAAATGCTACAGCTTGCCAAAATTTGAAACCTTCCTAGGCTACGGTCGAGCGCCAACCTTTTTGGCCTGTATTTCCCTTGCATTGATGCCGCGGGCCGACTTTTCTCTAAGAAGGAGCCGATTTATAACCTTTTGCAGGGGGTCACATCCTACACCCTCTAATGCGCGCCCCTGCCAACATGCGGCGTCATTGTTGTAATATCGTAAAATACCCCCGTGTTTAGTACGTAATTTGACATGCGCAACTGTGGTAAAACCACGTGGTTCATTGAATTTAGAGACACTCAAAGAATTGATGCTATGAGGAGAAGTGAGGGTAGGAGCGAGGGATATGAGATTAGTTGCTATGCTTAATATGCTGCTTTGTTTTATTTAAATATACTTCATAAAGGACGCTATCTTGTTTCTTCGCCTCAACTACAACAGTCATGCTTGTCTTAAACAATGGATGCTACAATTGGAGTAGGAAGCAAGTGGATGTGAGGAGTGCAATTAAAGGTGGTAGCCGCACTTAAAAATTTCCTGTGATACAGAGTCATCGTTTGTTCAATAGAAAATTAGGAACGTGAATAAAGGATGAGGAATTAAAATGACTAGCTTAGTGTTTTTCAATGATTTTCAATGACGTCTTCAGATGCTAATTGCCAAGCTGGCAAGTTTGATAACATCTCTGTACACGCAGATAACTCCTGCTATTTGAACAAAACATTCTACTACAAGTAGATCCATACTTAATAACAAACTTCACAGCCAAAGTGTTTCCCTAAAGGCCGACTTCCATTACAATCGCTTTGGTCGCGATGCATAGCGCGTTAGTGGTTTGCGACCACGCTACGAGTGATCGCTCAAAAATCGAATTGAATTCAACTCTCAAAGCGACCACAGCGACTTATCTTGTGAGAACGCTAGCGATGAATTGCTTTGGTCGGCGACCAATGTGATTGTAATGGAGGTCGGCCGTAAAGCAGCTGTTCTCCAATAGTGGGGCGCGCCCCTCAAGGGGGCGCGATGCAATACTAGAGAGTGCGTATGACCCCGGGGAACAGATATACTTATAAAATTTTTATGGATAATGGTCTGATTTACAGAGATGGGGGAGAGCGCGAAATATTTTCTCTTTCCATAGAGTAAAATTGAAGTTACCTTTCTCAGTTCCCTTCCAATTGCATCACTACGGTATGTATAAATCAAAGGGTCTATCACAGCGTTTGAGAACATGAATGTCATGGACCACAAGGTTGCGAGGATTGCGGCTTTACTCGGTGCAACTTTGAACCTGTATTTTGAGTTTCGAATGATAGCCGTGATGCTGGTTGATACGAATGCAACAATATAAGCAATGACCAATAGAAGGATGGATTTGTTCAAATTTGCGTTACGTGGAGGAGTTCTTCGCATCGTAGAGTCGTTGGAATCCTGTGGTTGCAATGCCAGGTTGTGGATTTGATTTGCTCTAACGAGTCGAGAGAGCTTGAAATAGTACATCGCAATGTAGCAGAAGCATCCTATTGTTAACATGAAAATCAATTCAATAGTCCTTATTCGCAAGTAGTACACAGTCTCAACGTAGAACGTACACGAGAGAATGAGTGAGGCAATGAGACATATTACAATTTTCACGGCTACTTGCCGTCTTGTTGTATACGGTCTGCTGTCCATACTACACTTTATGCACTGATACCGATCGTATGTTATGCAGCACAAGAGCAGAATATTATTGACCATAAAACTTGATGTGATGAAACAGGTAGCCGTCTCAATCTTCCCATCTTTCGATATGCCCTTCAATGTGATTGTAAGGTAGAGAATACCACCAATACATGCCATTATCAAATCAGTGCACGCGAGAGCAGCCAGCAGAAAGAACGATGGTTGTCGGAGAACAGATCTTGTTTTCATCAAAAAAATTATTGATATGTTCAACACAGAGGCAAAAATAATAATAATAACATTGGTTAATGTAAAAAATACTATTTCTATTGTCGTGTCCAGAGTCCCATACATCTCTCTGCATGATCCAATCATATTTGTCTCAATTCGAAGATGCAGAAAAAGGTTCGTCTCAGTAGCTGCATTTACCTATAGTCTCAACAATCAATATTTTGAGTGAATCTTCAAGTCGTTGCTTGTATAATTACTCGCTCTCTTCAGTGATTGGTTGTTCACAGCTGCATCATAAATCATATGGAAATCATATGGACAGATACGAGAGTCTCCATTTCACGAATTTAGGGAGGTTTTGAGTGCCAATATCAAATAAATGAGCTTCTAGTTGGTACTTACGAGAGTGTTCTTGTCAAAGAACCTGCTATGATGCTCGAAATTGAGTGTGTATTGATCATATTCGGTCTCTCTCGTATTGGTGCGCAAGAATATAAGTGCAAAGTGAAAAGGCAATACAATGGCAACGAATTGCAAGCGCAAATAATACCTGTACAAGAGAGCTAAAGCAAACCAACTGTAGCTGAGATATCGATTCACTCAACTAAGATTTGAGTTCGGGTTATTCTAGCCTGGATTTCCTGGAATAATGTTTTTGGAGCTGGAATACTATCTCTGGAATGGGGAACTTGCTGGTAATTTTCAGTATTTACGGTAAGAGAGGATCACACTTTAATAAGATGACAAATAAGCTGAAATTTCTTAATTTTCTTCGTATCTGTATTTGTCGCTTCTTTGCTTACCGTACAGTGCACCTGTTCAATAAGTAAGCTAAGCTTTTGCAAAAGAGATGATTCGAAGTGATAAGCTTTTCAAAACGAGGCTATCCCATAAGAGCCCAATGCTCCACTGCCTCTTGGAACAACTCCTAGATCTAAGGATTTCAATTCTTGGATTCTCTGAAATACTCTCTAAACAAACAGGGGTAGTATAAAGTTGGATAGAGCACTTATATAGGCTATGTGATGTCTGAAGATAACACAAGCATTATAGAAAGCTACTCCAGATAGTCATACATGGGCAGAAATAATACATGGTAGACCTCCTGATAGATCAGTTTCAAGTTTGTTTTTGCTTTCTATGCAAATACCTTTATTTATGTGACTATGTAACTGAAGGATTATGATGATGATAATGAATAATGGATGGTCTGCATACTGAAATGAAACTACATATAGGATTTGAAAGCCCATGTTTGACATATGTGTAGTTGAACCTCCTTTCAGTAGATCTCAAATGATGCAATATAGTATTGTTTAGAACTCATCGTAAACTCACTGTAAACCATGTTATAGCCATGTTATATGTAAACCATGTTAAATCATGCATGGTTGCTAGCATTATTATCTCTTGAATAAGAGAAAACTAGTTTGTCAGTTCCACAACGAACGTGGGTTGTACTGATATGCTTGGTTCAGCAGACACCATACCTTGTCTGAATCTTCTATACACCTACATAGATAAAGATATAAATATATGTATGCGATTACTTAGAAAGTATACACTAACATGCCTGAACATTTACAAGCAGACTTACTTGTAAACATGTACATACCCAAGACAGCTCAGAATCAATGAAAATAGAACAAATGAAGCGATCCATAGAGTAAAAAAGGCAGCTTTTTTGGGAACCATGAATGTTTGCAAGACGATGAAAATGTAGTTCAAAAAACATTGAAACACAGAGGTAACAAATTAACTGTAGATAGATTACTACATAGTAGAGCTTGCAACCAGCATCTATTGATTCAAAGAGAATATAATGCTTCTTGAGATTTATTTTCCCTTGTTTAAGGCAATATTCCTGTTTAGCAATTACCCGGTATATTTCCTTTGAATTTCCTTTTGAATTTGCCCTAATTTCTAGCTTGTTTTTTCCACTTGTTTGTTTTTCCTTTCATCTATATAAGCTCCAGTTACTTACAATTAACTAAGCTGATGATGAGACGTGTTGCCTAGAAACGTTCTCAAGTTTTACGTCTAATATGGAAATGTCGAATTAAAACGGCATGATACTATAAATATGTCTTAATTTCTGGTATGTCGAGTTAAAAATCTAAAAATATGTACAATGTTTTTCGTCATGACCCTTCTTCTAAAGGACATAATATATTGCTAAAAAGCCATATATTTATACATCTACATAAAAAGAATGAATAAATGGGGAGCACAATACACAGTAGATCCATTCTCTTATGGCCTGTGTCGACTATCAGAAACTATAATCATCAACACAACAGCCAATTTGCTAAATCAGCAACATGTGAAAGAAGGAAATGGAGCGTACCTTCCTCAGCTCCCTTCCAATTGCATCGCTTCTATATGCATAGATCAGTGGGTCCAGCAAAGCATTTGAAAAACTGAAGGTCGTGCACCACATAATTGCAATCTTAAGGCCATTGCTTTGAGGCATGTTCAACCGATATAAGATGTTTCGGATGATGGTGGTTATACTTGTAGGAATGAAGGCAAATACATACGCAGCGACGAGCAGAAATATGGACTTGTTCAAATTTGAGTGACGTGAAGGAACTCGTCTCACCAGAACAGAGTTTGATTCTTCAGGGCCAATGGGGAAACAGCTCATCTGATGTCTTTTTACCACACAAGAGAGCTTCCTGTAGTATAGGATAATGTATAAGAAGCACCCGGATACAATAAAGAACAGTAATTCCACTGTCCGAAAGGGTAAACTGTACACAGTTTCAATATAGAATGTGAATGAAAAGCTAAAAGAAGCAAAGATGCATAGAACAATTTTTCCAGCTATTCGCTGTTGTGTTGTATATGGTCGACTGCTCATACTGTGTTTCATGCATTGATAACGATCATGTGTAATGCAGCACAAGAGCAGAAGATTATTGATGGTTGCACTTGATGTTATAACGCAGTTGACTATCTCAATTGTTCCATCTTCCGATATACCTCTTAAAGCTATTGCAAGGTACAGAGTACCACATATACATGCCATAGCTAAATCAGTGCAAGCAAGAGCGGCCAAGAGAGTGAATGATGGTTGATGCAGAATAGGTCTTGTTTTGATCAAAAATAATATGGATATGTTCAACATGGAAGCAACAATGATGAGTACTATGTTGACCAATCCGTACAACACAGCTTCTATCGTTGTGTTCAGAATTCCATAAAGCTCTCCACATGAGCCATTCATTTTGCTGCTATGGACTTCGTTGATGTCTATCTAATAGATAATTTCACAAGCTCGTTCTTTAAGGCTTGAACTACTGCAATTGGCTACCTGTTTTATTAACATCGACATCTTTGAGCTAATGGTCAATTTATCTCTCGCATAATTATCGAGTATACTGTTTGCGTACGTCAATCCGCGCAAATGATCTTTTTAACTTATTATCTTCTGTGAAAAAGAATGGACAAGACGTGGATCAAGCATTCAATAAAGGGCAAACATATGTAGGAAAAAGGTAAAGTCAAAACACCTGTTACAACATCTTTGTTGGGTCGTGGATAGTTGATAATTGCTAAAATAGCTATGATTACGTTGCTAAACGATAAGGTTCAGCCAACTTAGCGTTCAATGATTGCCAATCATTGTCAGTGATTATCACTATGATTGTCACTATGACTGTCAACGGTTGTCACTATAATTGCCAATGATTGTCAATGATTGCCACTATGATCTCAGATCATAGTATTAATCATTGAACGGTAAGTTGCTGAACCTTACCAGTCTCTAGCAACTGAGCTGCTAGGGATTGGGCAATAAATGTCAAGAGTAAACAATTCGAAAATGTTTAGCATTGATCAGGAGACACTGCAAGCCATATATGTAGTGAATTGGAGAAATTGGCCCGTTTGCACGGGGTCAGATTCAAGTCCATGTTTTTGCATCGCGTTGGTCTTCCGTTCACACGAAGCCCGTGCATAAAACGGGCCTAATGTATAGTACTCACGATCACTACCCATCTAACAGCGAATAGGTACCTGATGAGAAAATACTGGGAAGGCAAAAGCGGCGAGGAATGGACCTGGCCACCCAATCCACATGCCAATAGCCCAGGATAAGTGGCCTCTTTAGCAGGCACTCCTCTACGTACGAAAGTACATGGGACCTTGTTTGTTCTATATACCATGAAATGTAAATAGTCTGTTGATACTACAGAACTTTACCACAGCACGAAAAAGCGGCAATATTATTATAATTTGTGACATTATTATAAGAACAAAATAATGTTGCCACTTTTTCGTGCTGTGGTAAAGTACTATGAAATGTGTTTTTCTTTATGCAGACAAAGATCCCAGTTTACTAGCAAATATTAGCAAATTTTAGGGCTCAAGTGTTCAGATGGAATGTTGAAAGCAGAAGAACGAAATGATTGTTGTACTCAATCAAGAATTTTAAAGAAGTTGGTGAAATTATTTCTATTACAGCTACAATATAGCAAGCAAAGAGAATAAAAAGAGTGAATCAGAGTTCATGATAGATAGCGAGTTTGAGTCTCATTTTTGTTTCACAAATATTATATCATATTGAAAGACAAAACAAGAGAAAAATACCAAAAGAAAAATATTAATGTTTATTTCATATTCGATGTTGCGACATGATACTGAGGAGTGTTCGCACTTGCAGCATGACCTACTGAGTGTCCCATCTTTACGTGTGCAGCTAAAGTGATAGCAATTGTTCCATTCTCTCTTGATTAAATTGATACTAGTTTGTGACATTCCTTGGCAGCGCAGAACTTGATGTCATGGATAAATCAGTTGAAACCATATTTCTTCTCAGTCGTCTATATACCTGAAAAAACATATTTAAGCGTAAGAACAACATTCGGGAAATAACGAACCGCATGCGGCTCTTTGTCTGGC
Organism: Cassiopea andromeda; assembly: GCA_018155075.1. NCBI lineage: Eukaryota > Metazoa > Cnidaria > Scyphozoa > Rhizostomeae > Cassiopeidae > Cassiopea > Cassiopea andromeda. Next base: position 735,388 of record WIPJ01067435.1, read on the forward strand.
TTCATGCAGTTCTTGCACTCATATGGAAGAGTGTGTTTCTTATATATATTTACTTCACTGGAGCTCAATAAGATATGTTCGTGTGAGAGGAAAGTACTGGGGTGATACTTATGTGTTGCAAGTAGTTTGATGCGGCTCTTCGCGGTATCACAATAAAAAATGCGTCACTTAGTTTGTCACTGGTTGGCCACCCCCTACTCTAGCCTTTATAAGAACTCCTACATGAACTGCTATGGGCTTTTGAATGCTTCAAAAAGAGATGGAGACATGCAGCCTATGTGGACGAATAATTCACGTGCTATCCTTCTCGAATTGACGAATCTATATCAGCTAATGAAGCTGGAAATTAAGTGGGTCTTTCGTCTAAAAAGAGGGTGTTTATGATTCGCGACGCACGTGAAGAAGACGCTGCTAAGAGGTCTAGACGCTAGCGCGGCCAGGTCACACCCCTCTCCACAGGAGCGTCTTCATGACATCCTGAACATGAAAGGAGACATTCCCACGGCCAGTAAATCGAGGACAACATTGGGCAAGTGTTGTCTTTAGGTTTTCATTCGACGACTTCTATGTGCTATAGCTACGTCGAGAGATAACTTCTCTTCCATTCTGGCTTCTTTCTTATGTAGTACAGCATTATCTTCAAGTTCTTCAGCAATGAATTACCACAATCGTTAGTTTGCAAGACAGCATCGAAAAGCCACCGACAAAAGCAGACGTGCGCAATGTAGATATGCATTAGCTGCACGCACGCACGCACGCACGCACGCACGCACGCACGCACACACACACACACACACACACACAAACAACTGCTACTAAAAGGTACTTCCACAAGAAGTTGAATGGTGAAGGGAATAAGCATTGTTCGAGCATAACTATCTCTGCCCATTGTCATTTACAGCTTCAACCTCTCTTCTATATCACTGGAGTATTTGATCGAATACTAACCATCCTGCAAATTATTGACTTTAGTTTATCGATTCTAACCTGAATTCCTTATATAAAATGCCTCATACATTATTCACATCTATAGATATAGCCCAGGGGAGCGACTCGAACATTTTGTATACAGGGGTCCATCCGCAAGTTCCAAAATTCACCCAAAAGTATCAAACGAAACTTGCACACACCCAAAAATATCAAAAATTACTTGATGAGATCCATTCAAAATGGCGTTATTGAGTGTAACAAATTGCCATCCTGTGCCATCACTGGAAAGCCCCCAAAAATACGGGTCCCAACGTGAATCTTCACCCAAAAGAAAACGGATGGACCCCCTGTAGATAGAATGCTCAAGTGACCCCCTAGGAGATACAGTAGGATCTTACAATATAGCAATGTTGTCATGGTAGCTTGTCCATTGCTTTTCCTGACAGCGTGTCTTCATACGCGTGCAGTAAATCATAATCAAAGTGTGCCGATTAGAAGTGGGCGCAGTATCTCATTGCTTGTCTGCGCGTCTTCTCTAAGCACGTCACAAATCATAAACAACGAAGAGCGAGCGGTACTGCCCATTCTCCCAGCTCTGGCGCACATGGCAAAGAAGCGACTATTGGAAAGGTCAAAGTAGCATTGCAAAGGTAAAAGTAGTTTTTCAAAGGTCAAAGTAGCATTGCAAAGGTCAAATTAGCATTGCAAAGGTCGAAGTAGCATTCATCTCTTAGACCATCTACATCACTGGGGGACACAGTTTCTTCTAGATTGCAGAACATAAGGCACTATATAAATTTTGTACAGCCAGGAAAGATAAATTAGTTTCTTCTTTGTGTAATCTGTCAAGTACCACAAAATGCAGAAAATTCAACTTCTGTAGAAAATTATGCCATAAATAAAGATCGTAGGGCATAAAGAAATTAATTACATAGCAATGCAGTGTAAGAGATAAAGAACAATATAGCAAACCTGAAGAGCAAACAATTGCATTACAAGAACAATACATGTGATAATACCTTTCTCAACTCTCTCCCAAATACATCACAACGGTAGGTATAAATCAGGGGATCCACCAGAGCGTTGGATAGGCTCAAAGTTGCAGACCACGCGCTGAACATTGCAAGGCCATCACTTGTTGACATATTTAGCCTATACAGTATATTTCTTATGACAGCAGCAACGCTACAAGGAAAGAATGTCACCACATATGCAGCGATAAGCAAATATATGGATCTATTCAAGCGTGAATTGTACGAAGGATCTTGACGCACTGAAGCTTCATTAGAATCCTGCGGCTCTGATGATGAAACATTTATTCGATTTCTTCTAACAAACCTTGAAATTTTGAAGTAATACAGAACCAAATAGCAAAATGCTCCTGACACCATAATGAGCATCGCTTCAACGGCCCTAATCGGCAAATTAAATGCAGCCTCTATAGTGAATATTGATGAACCAATGAAGGATGCGAAGATGCATAGCACAATTTTCACAGCTACTCGTCGTTTCGTTGTATATGGCCTTCTATCCATACAGTGGTTTATGCATTGGTATCGATCATGTGTAATACAGCATAAGAGCAGAAGATTATTAACAGCACAAGCTGATGTAATGCTACAGGTTACCATTTCAATCGCGCCATCTTTTGATACGCCCATCAGAGTAATTGCAAGATTCAGAGAGCCAGAGATGCAGACCATTGCTAGATCATTACACGCGAGAGCAGCTAGTAGGATGAATGATGGTTGATGAAGAACAGATCTAGTTCTAATCAAGGTGGTTACTGATATGTTCAATAAAGAGGCAGCAATGATAAGTAAAACGTTGACAATTGTGTAGAGCACCCTTTCTGGAGTCGTATATAAGGTGCCATAAAAATCTCCACACGAACCGATAATCATCGTGCAACAACTGACTTCTTCTTTGTCTGATTATTGATGCTCCGCTCTAGCACTTAGTTACCATTTCACAAAACAATCATACCCAAGTAATTTCTTCCTTAATTACCCAAACCTATTTTATGAAAACTTGCAAACTATAAGTCATATCGTGCCGAAATCCCATTTTATTGCTCTATATGCGCAATGTCTATTTCCGTCAAAATTTAGGATTTGAAAGTGAAGAAATGTGCTCAAATTCATATTCAAACACCTGCTAAGATAATTAAATTAAGTCGAGGATACAAGCAATTGTTCTAAAAACTAGTATAATACCACTACTTAGTCTGGATAAGCCAAGTGAACACTATCCACTCGAAATTCTGATCATTGCGGTTGCAAATGCGGAGGAAATCACCTACCCATATCGCACATTTGGGCAAAACACAAAGCTACACACGGTGCTATGACATGCAACTCCATTCTATGGCAATAGGATAGATTATTTCGAGCTAATAGCAGATTTTACAGTGAAAGATCTCTCAATAGTTGCCGACCTTTCGCCAATTTACATAACTGGTAATACTCTACTCCTGACCTGAGAAGTCCAATTTCAGCGTTTTTAATACGAGCAAAAATACTACCAAACGTTCAATGGTAAGCACTTGCCAGGTTCAAACTCAGAGCATGGGAAGAAGTAAATCTATAATCAGTTTATTGCAGCACTCTCTATTTGCTCTTAACACCTCATTACGTGTTACTCCTTACGATACAGACTCCTAAATAGCAAATGCACTGAGAAGCATTGAGTCGTAATTAAAAACGTAACGTTTCTAAAATTCCCAACTTTATCGGCTACGCTATCGCATAGGGAACGATTTTGGCTATAATATTGCTTTGTTCTTCTAGATATTCTAGAACTTAAGCCCTGATCAAACGTGACGAACATTTCAACGAACAATTCATTTCAACTAACACTTCACTTCAAATGTTCCATGATTGTTCATCGCGTTTGGCCACTCTGACCAACATTTCAACGAATATTTTGCAATGAAAAGGCGCCAACGCAGAAGCAAGCAAATAAAGTATGCAGACTGGCATGACTTTGCCGGATTTATGAGAAAGATAGGAGTGGAGCATGGAAATGATGAGAATTGAGTATGGTCTTATCCAAAAATGATTCAAATTCAAAAATCTACGAAGAACTATGCAAATTTTGGTCGGAAAGTTTCTTATATACGCTTGCACGCATAGGAAAATCTCATTTGTTCGTTGAAATGTTCGGCGAGGTGGCAAAACGTGACGAACATATTTAGAGCATGAAAAAGTTCGAGAAATATTTTGATCTTCATCAAACAATCTTCGAACAACGCCGAACATTGCCCAACATGAAATTTATCATCGAAAAGGGTGGCCAAACGCGACATACATTTGCAAAACATGAAAGTTGAGCATTGTTTGTTGAATTGTTCGTTGAGTTTGGCCAGGGTTTTAGAGGTTGGTCTTCATAACGTAAGGATTAGCAACGCAATTGCTTTCAGAAAACCTGCTACGTATTTTTCTAAGATCCATACTAGTCGATTCTGCAAAGCCAACCTCAATTTGCTTGATAACTCCTTCACACCACTTTTCTCTTCATGCATAGCAAACACCTTTTTAAGTTCCCTATCAGCAATGCTCATGCAGGTGGCTCCGACTGTATACTTCAACTCTTTTCCAGACCAAATACAATTCTGGGTGCAAGGCAAGCTATTTGACAGACAGATAGCATCGAATTGCAGTGATTCCTCCACAACGCATTTGTTTCACCACGTATTTGTGATGACAAACACTTTCGATAACGTAGAAGCTTTTCTTATGAAATCCGAGTAAATCCAGGCTTGCTCACGGAAACTAAATATATCTTCATAAGCACATTCTTGCATTGGGAATCAGTGTTTTTCAAGCTCCCAATTTGTTTGATAAATATATCCCTTTTTCTATTCATTTTATGAGAAAGATTTCATCGCATCGCCTCATTGAAACTTTTAAGAAACCTGCCATAGAATTTGCTCATGTTGACGTTGCTAAAATATCCACTCAGTTGTGCCATTATGGAAAATTTTACAACCAAATTTATTAGAACAAACCAGTTTCCATGTATTCTTTGGTTTATGCAAGACATTTATCTCAATGAATTAGCTTTCTGTTCTCCTTTTGTAACGTTTTCTTAGGCAGAGTCGACACAGAACAGAAACACGTCTGAATGCTGATGCTTATTTTCAAGACTGACTAACTCAATTCAAGTTACCTGTTAAAAGCATGCAGGATACGTAATGGTGTTAATTACTGTACATATTGAGAACCAACAGGCTAAGTATGGCATAGGGTGCAACTAATCCCTTTGACCTAGGACCTTACTGACGCTACATTTTGCAATATGCATAAAACTATGCGTCGCTGACTAAGACTTCTTGTGATAGTGATGATGATGATGGCTAGCCCATGGTTGGAGACCTCCACTTGGTGGCGAGCGAGCACAGAGAGGTAAGTGCCCTAGTGACTTATGTCGCAGAGATTCAGAATTAGGGCAGATGTTGATGACCTGTGGCAAACTGTCTACCCAGGCCCCTTCAGTGAAAAGCAGGCTCAATGGCCCACTCTATAGCTCTGCCTAGTAACTGTTGAAGTAACAGAGTGGATTGAGTGTAGCCGACTCAGTCACCTCTTTAAATCAACACACAGGCGATAAATTGGCTCCAGCGTCAGTCCTAGGCCCTCTTTGGGGGCGAAATGGGAAGAAGATGATGATGATGATGATGATGATTGATGATTATGACGAAGATGATGCCCAGTAGCTGTTGGGGCTGGCCCATGGTCGGAGACCTCCACGTGGTAGCAAGCGGGCACAGAGAAACAGCTACCCTTAAGTTGATAGTGGTTTATATTGCAGAGACTCAGAGCTAGGGCAGATGTTGATGACCTGTGGCAAACTGTCCAACCAGGCCCCTTCAGTGAAAAGCAGACTCAATGGCTCACGCTACAGCTCTGCGTAGTAACTGTTGGGGTTACAGAGTGGATTGAGTGTAGCCGACTCGATCACCTCTTTTAAACAAATGACTGGCGCTGACCCCAGGGTCAGTCCTAGGCCCCCTTCGGGGGCGAAATGGGAAAGACAAGACAAGACAGTAGCTGTTGGGGTTAATAGAGTTGTTTGAGTGTAGCCAACTCAGTCACCTCTTTTAAACAACTCGTAGACATCCAACAACTGACCAGCAGGGTCAATCCTAAGTCCCACCAGGTGTGCAATGGGAGAAAGAAGAAGATGACGATTATCATTATTATTCACACAAGAAGGCATGAATGATTCAGTACCAGTTCATTTCCCATACTCCAACTGTCGGGTACGACTATTTTACTTCAATTCTGCAGCTTTGCCAATATGATGTCTCAATCTTCACCAGAAAGTTTGGAAATTTCAGCATTATCATGTGTTTCTACTTCTCAATTCACCATACCTTGTTAGGGGTGACATCACTTTTACTGTACTCGGTTTTCTTTGGTATCAAAGATGTTTTGTCCTGATGTTCAAACTTAGAAAGACAACATCATGCAAGCAGAAAAACTTTCTTTCGAGAACAATGCAACATTAGGAATTTCATTTCATTTCACATTTTTAAGAAGGGTGGCCCTTCAGTGATAAACTGATTTTTAAGGGGGCCTCCATCTACACTATACTTACATATCTAACAAAAAAAGTAAGAATTACAATATATGAAACCTAATTACAATGTTTAAAAAGTCTAATTACAAATCTTTTTAAACATTGTAATTAGGTTTCATATAATGTAGTTATTATATGATGTGCCTTTTGACGTTGTACAAATGTTGGCATTTATTCGCGATGAGCCTTATCGCAAACATGGCACAGGAACCATTATAAACATGAATGTTTTTATATCGGAATTGTGTCGTCAGCTTCTCCACCATTGGCTGTAAGAGGATGTTTAGTAAATAGGATCACACATACAGCTGTCGTTGGACGTAAAAGAGTTGAACAGGTTGGCTTTGCAAGCAACAAAGAAGCCTACTTTCTGAGATGTTTTTGAACTCTGTGTATTCAGAAGCAGCGATAAGCTTTCGTGTTTTCAACCTAATCTTTGGTTGTCTGTGTCTTTTGACGTGGTACAAATGTTGGGCATTTATTCGCGATGAGCCTTATCGCAAACATGGCACAGGAACCAGCATAAACATGACTGTTTTTATGTCGTTATGTATGATTGTTTTCCTGGCATTGGCTGTTGCAATTGACAAAGAGTACAAGATAGGGAAAACTGGATGCATACTCGTAATCGGATTCGAAATATATCAACTAATGACAGTGTTTTCCTGGTTTGTTATTCGCGTAGTAACTCTGGACAACAGTCTAAAAATGTATCACTGGCCTACTTTTCGTCTTACAAAATGTAGCCTCTTTGTGTACACTACACCAGGAATCATTTCAGCAGTGGTTTGTGGAGTTCTGCATTCTGATGACAGCTATCTTCTCATGGAAACAGCGATGACAAACTCTAGCCGGACCTGCACCTTGATATCCTGTGACATCAACTTCATTACACAAACACGTGCGCTAATAGGCTGCTTGGTCGTTCTTCCAATGCTGGTAATCGCAATTGCTTATGCAGTACAACATGTGCGCTGTGTGATGGTCGCAAATAGAGCCTGGACTACTCAGAATCTAACTCTTTGTCAAATTATCATCGATATCTGGAGGAGGCGGCTTTTCATTCGTGGGATGCTATATTTTCTCACACTGGGATGCCTTATAGTTCTAACTATGGTTATGGTTTTCACAGCTAAAGAGAATAAGCGATCAGTGAAGATCATTTATTCCACAGTAGCATCTTCAATCGTAAGTACTATTTCTCGGCTTGCAAACCTCTGTCACTCAGTGTCAGATATAAAGGGTCGCTGAAAGCAAAATAGTTATCTAAGGCCTGGTTTTCATATATCTTATTTCATCGGCGATCATCGTGATTAAAGCTTGTTCATAATTTATAGGTCATGATGCCCATATCATAACGGATGATATTTTCTACATTTAACCAGGAATGAGACCAATTATCTTTAATCTTTGCATTTTCAATTATGCAGCAAGCTCGATTTTGAAGTCGTTGGAGAGCTATTGTCTTTGATTTGTTCAAGCTACCCCAAACAACATCACCATATCGCAAATGACTTTCAACAAGACCATAATAAGCACAGCAGAGCTGGCTTTGTGGCAGAATGTTTTTAAGCCGCTTTAGGTTCATGAGATCAGTACTTATTTTACTTCTAACTCGCTTAAACTGCTCATCCCAATTCAAGTTTTCATCAATGATAATTCCTACAATCCTTCACAAAATATATTGAGACTTATGGTTAGATCATAACAGATTTTTGGAGATAATGCAAAATTGTCTTTAATTCATTCCCTTTCCCCTTCAAGCAATGTTGGGAGATGATGTAGCTGCATTCGATGTTGCCAACGTAATTTTTAACTTTCTCTATCAAATCTTCATAAACAACATTGCTTGGAGGGGTGGGGGAAATAGGGAGGGAGGGGAAGTTTAAATAACTGTCTTAATTTTTACTACGCATTGGTTGCCTAATAGTATTGGAAAATTTTACTGAATTTCTCTCGGTAACATTCATCAAATGGAATATTGGCATTGCGTTGAATTGGTAGAGAGGGAGGAGCAGTGTCACAATTTTTTTGAATGATTTTAGATATTTGGTTTTTTCCACCCTTTTTGTCTCTGAGCCGTTAAGCTTAAGTGTCTCTGGAAGCTCCGGTTTTCTTGTGCTAAGTGGGTGCCCTATGATCATAAATTCGATCTTTTGGGGATTAGGACTGAGCTTATTAACCCTCATCCATTCCGCGATATTTGCTAGTTCTTTACGTGCACACTCATCGGGGATGAACCCCGATCAACAGGAAGTTCTATATCGGCGATGATCGCCGATGAATTACGATATATAAAAACCAAGCTTAAGTTGCTCCGTTCTAAGGGTATTTTCTACACCTAGCACCAACTACGAATAGAGACGTAGTAAACAGTGATGGCGCCAGAAAATAATTACTGGGGGGGGCTAGAGTGCCGCCCCCAGTCAAAATGCCGCCAGTTAGCGGTGTCGAAGAATCTTTGCAGACAATGCATATAGTATTGCCTAAAAAGACTAAAAAAAAAGCTTATGGGTTTTATGAAGTGCCGACGGTGCATGGAAATTTAGAAGCCGACGGGGGGCTGGCAAAATTTTTGGGGGACTACAGCCCCCAAGCCCCCCGCTGGTGCCCTCCCTGATAGTACATGGTGCTTTAAGATCTGATGCACCAAGGACAGCAATCTAAAGCAAAATAAAGGCAGTATATTTTTAATAAAAGTAAACTTAAAAGCTGGTCGTTTTTTAAAAGCAACTTCAAAACAAATCTTCTTAAAAAAAGCAATTTTAAGGTGAGCAATAATTACAGCGAACAGCTGCTAATTTGAAGATGAAACTAAGAATTTGGATGAAACTAAGTCTATGTTACTTTGCCAAGGATGCATGTCTATGACTACAAGGATAAAGTTTCAATAAAAATACTTCTGATCATGTCACAAAGCAAATGAGCACAATTGTGAACTGAAAACAAAACAATAGTCAGAAAAAGATCGACTGTGAGTAGAGCTGATTAAGCTCATCTTTGTTAGATGCTAGGGTGAAGCCCGAGATTGAAATGAATTGATAGATACTGACTATTGAATATCGTGCCCATATACGAATATTATGTTAAATTCAATTCTATGCAAGCATATTTTATTTGCAAGTGGGAAGGGGCAGGCTGGAATCAGCGTATGTCGTGCCACAGATCTATGGCGCACCGCAACCTCTGATTTTAGTACGCCGGTTCACTCTTGCGTTAAAAATGCCGTTTGTCGCACTCATGGCACAAAAACTGGCGTGGTTGTGTGCAGCTCACAGATTGGAATGATACTGGTGGACCAACAATTTTATTTGACGTACATACTTAATGTGGCGTACCATCTTCATACTTTCCAGTATGGGGGGGGCAGTGAGCTTTTAATTTATGCTTTCTTTACGATTTTCAAGCAAGAACGTAGGAAGTATTACTTTGTACCCCCCCGATCCCTCATCTACGCTCGTGTTTTCGAGTTCCCCTAAAGTAGAGCAATAGTTAGTGGCACACTTGTATTTTTTACAAAATTTCCTTTTCAGCATTCCTTCACCGAACACTAATTGTTGCCAACCACACGTCTAAATTGTATATTATCAGAAGCACTTTCTAATAACAAATATTATACTATATAATATATTATATATTATACAAATATTATTTGTTGTACTCATAACAACTAGTTCATGTTACTAACTGAATTAGTATGCTCATATGAGGAATTTTCAAATGGATTTCGTGGTTATTTGCATGAACTTCCTTAATGACCACAGGGCAAATCACTTGTCTGTCAATTCGCAAGTGGTATTTTTGACAACAACTTGGAGCTAATACGAAAAATAGGCCCATAGAATGCAAAACGTAGTTAGCCAATTGAAGCTACTGCTACAAGCTGACTTTGGTGACAACGATGTATGCCTCTATGATTGAAAACGCAGAAAACGCGAGAATACGCGGCAAAGAGATGCACTAGTGCTTTGCATGCAAGGAGAAGCTCATCAGCCATTCAGACCGCAGAGGTGGCACTTAATACAAAAAAATTTCCAAACTCATTGCCATGTACATCCGGGGTCCACAAGTGGTGGCGCATGAGCCACTTGTGGCGCATTTAGTGACGCGAAGTGGCGAGCAGCAAAAACAAAACGAAAGGACGAAAATAACAGAACATTAAGGGGATATGAAAAATTAGCGTCGAGCCAAAAACTGCCAACACATGTATTACGCACTGTACTTAGTTAAATTAGCTTAGTTTAATTAGATTAGGACTTTTGGGTCATTCCAGAGAAAATCAAATGTCATGCCTGT
>WIPJ01067435.1:747969-758511 GCA_018155075.1 Cassiopea andromeda
TATGTATGTATGTATGTATGTATGCATGTCTGTATGTATGTATGTATGTATGTATGTATCATTGTAAGTAGTGTTTAATATGGCCCCCTGTAAAACAGAGTTTAGATCTGAGGGGCCACCATGCATAAATATTTAAAAATGGAATGAAAGTGAATGAAATGAAAGCTGTATATATCTATATAGAGCTATGTAGCGCCAACTGTAAATAAATAAATAATTATTATTATTGTCATTATTATGAACTGTAAGATTGATTAGATGGGGTAGGTATATCTATTGACTGTGGCGCTTCTTGATTGTTAACATTTTGAGAATGGCGCGTAATAAACGTTACTTGCGGATGCCAGATGTAGCTTTAACGTGTTCTAGTGAGTCAAGTTTGGACAGATCTTGTGCATTCATGATAATTTTGACTTCTGTTTTTAGATTCTGGTAACATTCATCAATTCTACCATACTATCAGAAGTGGTAAGCATAAAATTTTTAGCTTGTAAACTATGGGCACGAAAAGAATGAGAGTTTCACGCAAAGCTTCACAAACAAGTACAAGGAAGATCGAAGTTTGGATTTCAAAAGGGCTTAAGGAACAATGCCCTAGTATGAGCAAGAAAATATTTATCCTAAACCAGTTAAAATACTGGCAATATCCTACAATTTTGTTCCTCGATACAGGCAGAGTAGAAACAATCAAGGAATAAAAACAGAAAAATGAAACCAAACATCGAAAATTAGACGTTAAAACTTAGTAGTTTTTGTTTGTTTTCATTGTGAAAAAGCGATGCCAAATACAAATACAGCTTTTCAGTTAAAATCGATTTTGATAGGATGTTGATTTTGCAAATATTTCAATTAGCTGTACTACTACAGCTATATCTATTCCATCTCTAAATGTCGTCATGTCCTATAAAATCTTGACTAGGAAACAAAATAAGCAATCTAAGGTAGCGTTTACACGGGGCCCAGCGAATATTTTGTCGGTCAAATATTTGGCCACTTAGGCGTAGCGTTCACACGGGGCTGGCTAATCGATCTCAAATTAGATCACTTAGGCGTGCAAATATTCGGCCGCTTACGAAAGCAACCTTAGGCAGCGTTCACACGGGGCCGACCTAATATTTGGCCGCTCAAATATTCGGCCGGCCCCGTGTAAACGTAGCCTAAGGAAACTTGTGAGAATGATAATTCAATGAGATCGTCAATATAGCGTTTATGCTTAATATTTCAGGAATGGGACATATTTCATACATTCAAAACATGGTGCAGGAATAGAGTATCTCATGAATGACAGAGAAGGAATGGATGAAGCAGATAGAATAAAGGCTGAAGGATGGTCTGCAGAGCGGAAAAAGTCAAATAAATGCAAGAAAGAGGGAAATGACAAACTTTGAAGTGACTGGATGATTTAGAACACTAGCTTAAAATATAATAAACTACAATGACTGTAGTCATACTAATGTCCTTCATGCAAATTAAGGATGTTCTAAGTACATCATTCACACTCCAGAATCTTCGCCTTTTTATCATGGTAACGTGTAGCTAGAGTTCTTCATTTGGAAATTCATAGCAAGCCGTTACGCCTCTCCAGCACAATCAACAGACTACCACTCACGACCTGCATCACTCACCAACCGCACAGCCATACTTGGTGGCATGCAAAGCTTTCAAAAATCCTTTTCTTAACTTTCCACGCAAGCGATGAACTTTTCCAACGAGTTTCTACAAAATAAAGTATAACAATTAGAAGTTGTTAGAACAGAACCACTAAACAACTAACTTATCTAGAAAATTTTCAAAACATTCAAAGACATTCAGATCACTTTTCAAACTAATCTAGAGGTGAACTGCGTAAAGTAAAGTCCTCCAATCAACTCTCGTCTAGGTACTATCTTTATTGATTTAGGATCTATTAGGAAGTCGTTTCATTTCAAAAGAAACAGCACTCGTTGACCTTCCCCGTCCTAAAATGCTCTAAGTGGAGCCTAGCTTACCTGAGTTTTGCGTCCCTGCCACAGCCTCGAATTTTCTCATCCTCCTCCACAGCTGTAAGCGCTGTTGGTATCAATTCTATACTCAGACTTTTGTCAATTTTAGCAAAAGTTTCAAATGACTTGAAAATGATGCCCTGTTAAAATAAGACCAACATAAGAATAACTTCCTTTGCAACAAGAGACTCATTACAAATTCAAAACATTGGGTGCCATATGTGATTAGGGTACCCTCAAAAGTAAAAACGGGCAACTCTGTAAACTTAAAAGAGACACCTTTTATAGAAATTTGTGAAAAGTGGGATGAATATACCCCCCTATGTTCGCTCCATTCTTACGTTTGACAGTAGGTGGGTAAAGAATAGCCAACTGATAGGGTGGAACCCCAAAAACAGCAAATTCCATTACTTTTTTCTTACTTCATTTAGTTAAAATATGGAAATTACAGTTTCCTTTCGAAACTGCCAAAAACTTGCAAAATTACTGAAAATAAAAAGCACCAAAAATTAAAATTCTTGTAAGTTGGATCACTCTAGAGATCCGATCGATTACATATCTGTTATCTAAAGCTTCTAAAAGGGAGAGAGGGCACTGTTTAGCAGTATTGCTTCATTCGTGAGGAGAGCTGTGCTATGGTGCGCTTCGAGAGAGAGCGGGGTCTTGAAAACAGCAAAGTTGGCGCTTTGTAATGGGTGATTATCCATTAAGACTTCTTCTGGGGTTGTCATGGTGATAAGTAGGTACTTCTTACAACAATAGCACTGTATACGAAAAATGAATTTCAAAGAACCCCAATTCTCTCACCCCCCCAGTAAACTGAAGAAAGGTCCAAATATAACTGACTCCCCTGCTGGGTATCACACAATCTTTGCTTTGAATGAACCAAGAAGGCAGAAGCAAATACTTACACCCAGGGAGGATTAAACTGAACTGAATATCTCAACGAATGTGCCATACCTGAAATTGGTGTATATTTAGCAATATAACACTCTGCAGCTTCCCTAACAACTCCTTCCTAAGTTCAAAGGGAGAAAATCATAATTAGTTGCTTGATATACTAAACAGTGTCAAAAATGAATGACAGCTCATGAAACAAGATCATAACATCAATAACTAGGCAAGATAAATTAGGAAGCTCTAATTGCAAAATACCTCTCATCTTTTGAAGCAGTCTTGTAGGCGTTTCCTATCAGCACTAAAATATCCATCGCTGTAAAAGTAGCACATTGATTTAATGTATACTAATTTATTTATTATTTATTTAATCTATGATAATTTATTCCATAATTTTCTCCAAAATAGCTGTTAAGAATTGTATACAATGGTTTACCATTGAAAGGTTTTGCTTTGTTGATTATTGAAATATACTATTGTTGCTTCAGTAAAAAAAAATTATATCAAACAAGCACATTTAGCCAATTTTTAGAACGCTCCCTTCACAATCTGTAGTGTTAAGAAAAAGTAATTCTCCTTCACAAAATCTAGAGGTGACAAATTTCCTTACTTTTTCTGCAAATTTCCAAATATTACTGACTACGTGTGGTTCTGTGGCAGTAACAGACTTCAAATGGCAATTTCATAACAATTGGGATACTGTTGAAGTAGAACTTACGAGTACTCACCGATTAATTGCTGAAGATATCCCTCTACCCATTAATACTTAAGGTATCTTTAGTAATGAAAACAAGTGGCAAATCTTCTAACAATTAGTAATTGTGATCTCAGGTATTAACTTTACCTGAATGACGGATCCCAGGAGGTTCAGCATTTGCTCCTCCGCATGCATCACATGAAATAAGACTGCACATGATCTGTATGATTATCGTTGGGCTGTTTCTGTGGAAGGAGCATTCATTTCAATTCGGATGAGGATTAACTTGTCAACTTACATATTTGGAGCTAAAAAGCATTTCAAAAGAAAAACATGCACACAGAAAACTATAAGAGGAGTGAAGGACATACTACTTTGCACAGAATCCTCATTATTTAAGTAATCATTATCATAATTATTATCATGCCCAACGTCCATATCGAAAACAAAATCATCACAATCACGATAGCAATCCTGATCACCACTGCCACAAGGATGATGATGATCACAATCATTACCATCACTATAATTGTGATCTTCTTATAATCCATGTGAACATTAGCATCATCACGATCACGATCAAAGTCATGATCACCATCATTACTATCGCTAAAATCATAATCATGACCCCGCTATTACCATAATTATCATCATGGGTATCACTACAATCACTAGAAGAAGTATCTCAAATATATCTTTTTAAATGTTACGACAAATCCCTGTTGCTCTTAGGCCAGCCAATTTATCAATTACTGTTAGTGCCAGAAAAGTAGATATCTACACACACCAAATTCAACATGAAAAGCTAAGTAAAAAAGCCTACTCAAAATAAAGTAAGCAACAACAACAACAATAACAAGATTACCAAATAGAAATTGATCAAATCGCTAGCTATTCACAAAAGCAGAAAAATAATACTCACCTCACAATCTCAAAACTACTGTGAGTCTTCTGAAATAGCTTGAGGATAAAGTACAATACCTAGAGCAAAACAAGAAGAGATATACTGTGAAACTGTTTTAATAAAATGAGAGATAAAGATATGGATCTATTGTGAATTAAAAATCTACTAACTCGTTCTCTATCAAATTTAGAAGCTTTTTTGCAATCGAAGCGCAATGCGATTGTTGAAGAATCTCAAAGTATTATATGAATATCTTGGTTTATTCAATACTATCAACCTATAGCATAATACTGTGCTCTGTAAGAACAGATAAAGAGTTAGAGGGAGGACTCAAACAGCAAACACCTCAGCTTGCTGCATTAGTTCGCTCAACAAGAGTGAATAGGAGTTGTGAGGTATTCTGCTAGGATTGCTTTAACGTTAGGGTAGTTCTATAAGTAGTAATGTATATTGGTGCCAACGGGTAGTCACTGATTTAGGGGCGTCACTGAGAGTTAGGGGCGTCACTGAGCGTTGCCTCGCTTTGGAATTTGGTAATGGCGGACAAGGTGGCACCAATATACATCACTACTTCTATATTATTACCGCAGAATGGTTATCGTGTGCTTGTGGTAACACAAGGAAGCTCTCAGTGATGATGTCAATGACCATCTGACGAAAGTCACTGCGAATAAAAAATATAAGTACCAAAGAAATAGAAAACAAAAGAAAGCAAATGAATTTTGCAAAACATTAAAACAACAAACATGATCAACAAGAAGTATTTATTCAAAATTAGGAAACATGGTTTCTTCTGAGCAATATACTGGTTAGCTTCAGAAAACAATGCAAGATAGCTTGACAGCTGAACTTGAAGTGGAAAGGAAATCCTAGATAAAAACAATGATTTCAACATCATCTATGCAAAACCTTCTTCTGCAGATGTGCCTATGGATAGTCTTTGCTGTAGGAAATTCATAAACGATAGAGACAGTTGAAACACAATTGAACAATTCAGTACCATCAGAAGTAGTACAACAATGAGGTAAACCTTTGTCTTTGAACTGCGATAAGAAGGTACAATTTGATTGAAGAACGCATCGCTTCACTGGTGAACACAGATACTATGTACAGCAGGGCTCACAAACCGTTTTGGGCTTCGGGGTTAAAATCACTATACACTAGCGCTACCAAGGCCAGATGCTGGCAATACAGAACCTAACTTTTGACAGAACTGTTCATTTTGGAGGCCGCTATGGGAAAACTGAAAGTGGAAAACTAAATCAAGTATAAAGGTAAGAAAAATCATTAGCATGAAAAACAACTCAAACAACCCAATTACTTCTAAATTAAATGTACTTTTCCCCTCAAACGGTGGGGGCTGATTGGGTAGTAGCTGGGGCACGATCTGGCACCGGGCGGAGGTTGGTGAACCCTGTTGTGAAGCATGGTTTGGAAACAAACATAGTTATCTGTGGAAATATGAAAATTTGTTGGACTTTAAAGTTAAAAATACCTTGCTTGGTTAGAAACCTGCTGTGCAAATGTAGACTGAAGACAGATCTGTAAAATTAAATGATCCATGTTAGGACTATTTTTCAAACTACATGCTTTAGGACTGAGTGTGATTCTAGAATACTTCATAAAACGTTCCTGTGAAAATCAGCTGGATGAGTTGAGAAGACTTCAACATGGCAAAGACACATTTTCCCATTTTCCTGGTGAATATCAAGTGGAAAAACGTACTTAAGTGACCCAATGACATAGCTTCGTTATTACATTGAAACAGAGAACAAGGATGCATATAGTGAAAAGGAAGATACCAGCAACGTACATCAGCAACGTATATTTAGTTTGGCAGAGATGTTAGGATGAAATCAAAACACCGCTCAACACAGGAATTAACACCAGCAGTTCTACGCGTTCTAAGGGTGTTGGAACTTTTGAGTTCTGATGGAGTCTCTATGACGGGGTGATTTCTAAAAATTTTAACAAGGGGGCTCTAGGTGCAATGTCAGAAAGTGGGTGTGGCCCATTTGCAGTCACACTCATATTTTTGAACATGGAGACATGATAAATTAGTCTAATTGCGATATAATATATAGCCAACATCTCAATAGCCATATAGTAGTGAGGAAATCCATCTTAGCAAGACCATGCAAAACATTGGAAGCAAGGTCAATGCGCTTTGAAAAGCAAGATAGCAAAAAAAGCGTTCTAAGGGTGTTGGAACTTTTGAGTTGTGATGGAGTCTCTAGGAGTTGTATAGACACTCTCTAGGAGATCTGTCTAGTGTATGCCCTGCTTTGCATAAAAAGAAGTTGATTTGATTTTACTTATAACAAGGTACTCACGAGAAAAGTATTCTTTGATGTTGGTGATGTATAACATCGCTTTAGGAGAAAAGTAAGAAAGGTTTTGCAATTAGCCACAAAATAAGTAGGAATGAAAACTAATGAAGTTAACAAATAGTGTATAAAAACAAAAAATAGATATCAAGAGAAAATGGCTGAAAAAGAGAATGACTTGCATAATTTGTTTCACGTGAAACGAAGAAAATGACTGAAAAAGAATAAGTAAGTGAAAGATGTGGGCACAGTTGAATATGTGCTGATAATGATATTCTAAAAGGACTCAGACGTTTGTTGCTAAATATAAAAACTTAAGACTGATTTTTATCTTGTAACTTTTTTAGAGTTCTACTGGCTATGCATTTTGTACTTAAATTGAAATAAAGAGCTATTTAAATTTGCAGGATCACATTCAACCTGCAGTAGTAAAAACATAAAATATGCATAAACATGGATAAATGGAAAGCTAAAACTTAACAAGTACTAATGGAAAACAGGATAAAGGTAGCTCAGAAGGAATTAAAAAAGCAGCTTGAGAGGAAGCTAATCACAAACATGATTTTCTGAAGCCCTTTTATAACAATTGCTATATGATAACTAGCATGTCAAATAATGAAAAGACTACTACAAATGAACAAATATATACCTTAACGATTAATAGAAAATATCTGGTAAATATTTCTTTAATTTTCCTCCTAATGAAGTCATCTTTCTTGAAATCTAATGCTGACAGTCCATGCAGAAACTAAAATGACAATTGTTGAGTCTATTTTAAAATAGTTACTACATTTTTACAAGTATTGGCATGTATACAGTGTACTTCCTTTTAGCTGCACAATTAGCTAGCCTGGCAATAACTTGAAAGAAGCATAAGGGGATTATAAGACAGTGTAATGCACGAAAAAGCGGCAACATTCTTTTGACATACATAAAAGCTTTTTTCCCGTCCGACACTCATCAGAGTATGAAAACGTCGGATAGTGACCTAAAGGTTAACCGAAATATATATCCAGATGCAGTTAATGTGATAGGATGCGTCTAATTGGCCCCAAGTGTGACCAATTAGGACCTATTAACATTGTTTACTTGAAGAGTCCTAATGAGAAAACAAACTCTTTTTGTTTACACAAGACTGGGTTTTGAGTCTTGATGCAAACAGATTCCAAAACACTTAAATGAAAAGACGATCTTGCTTGCTCAATGATCCTAAAATTGTCGTCTGTATATGTTTTGGCGCATTCTGGATTTGCAATAAGGTGTTGTCCTATGGCCGACTCACAATTAATTTTAGAATTGTTATTTTTACATATATGAGGTGGCTGTTCTCTTACGGTATTACTTTCCTTCCTGATGCTCGTGGGGACATGCTGTTTTATTCTGTAGTACCAACAGTATGTCAAAAGAGTATTGCCGCTTTTTCGTGCTGTGGTAAAGTCCTGTAGTACCAACAGACTATTTACAACGTAATGCAGTAGCTCATAGCATGAAACACGACAACATTTAAAAACCAACAGGAAAGAACTAACAGGATATTCAGATTTTGTTGACGTATAAAATGGGATAAATTGGGACACAATACGCAGCAAAGGAGTACTACTCGCACAATAGGAAAAACAAAATGTAACATGCATTATGTAATTAGGCACAGTGTTAAAGATGAGTTTGGATCGAGCAATAGACCGAGAGAGTACGCTAAGAAAAGGGCGCCATTTTTTCTATCTAATATCCAAGCTTTCCTATAGAATCGAGGCGGGCCTTTTATTTATATCTTACACTGATTCTAGTATATTACATTATTTTGATCAATGCAACACATGTAGTTTAACATGTTAGCACCAAAACGTAAACGCTAGCACCGGAGTTTAAAAATGCAGTTTCCCAAAGAGTTTCGAAAGGCATTAAAACCTATAATTGCCAAACCTGCAGCTGTGGATTGTGCAAAACATATTATTCTGGCTTTCGCTTTTCTCCAAAAGAGTTACAACAGAGAATAAAACCTAGAATTTCCAAACTTGCAGCTGCAGATTAGGCTAAATATTTTATTCATCTCTCGGTGTTTTGTTTTACATCATTTTTAGGTTTTTGGTACATGGAAATTGTTTTGTAGTAATATCTATCTTGTAACCGGAGTGATGGCCAGTAGTAGAGCGTCTGTCTAACAACGGGTAGGTCGTGGGTTCGAGCCCCGGCCGAGTCATATCAAAGACTTTAAAAATGGTACTCACTGACTTCTCGTCTGGCGCTCGAGATATGAGAATGGAGTGGGAAAGTTAAACCCGCGGAGCCACCAGTGGACCAGCCCCCTGCTGTAGCTTTCACTGCATTCGCAGACGCGTGGCCTAGGGCTATAGAAACGGAGATAGGCGCCGCCCTATGCGCCATTGGCGCGGGAAAGGACTTTGACTTTTTGATCTATCTTGTAAGGTCGTAATTGGCAGTTATAGATAAATATTTTCAGTTAATATTAAATGAAAGAATCCATTATTATTATTATGGTAAATCATTAACTTATTATGAATATGGTAAGTGATAACAAATAATAAATAAATAAAAATGTTTATATAGGTGTGGGACTTTAGAAAAATTTACTTTCTGTTGTCAATGTGCTACCTGGCGAGTAGCTATATGCGCTAAGACTAAGTTTAAAAGCAAAATTTCAGACTACAAATAAGTGAAAAAACTAAATTAATCAAAATTAAACATGTGCTTTAAATTTCAGTATATCAAACTGCCTTATTTCAAATGTGAGCTCGTTGTAAAGCTTCGCTCCAGAATAACAAAACGACCCTCTAAAGAACTATGGATTCAAAGTATACCTGATGAAGCTGTGCATGCAAGCAGCTGTTCACTGAAGTGGGTATAGTCTTTCTAGAACTTTGATGTGGCAGCACCATTTGATCAAGAATTTTTGGCAACAAACAGTCAGGAGATGTCTAAAGACAAATGATAACTAATTAAAACGCAAAAAAAGAATCATTAAACTTATTACATGAGTACAGTAAAGGTTTTAAAATTTCTGAGAAAATCCATCATTCGGGACAAGGAGATGAAATGGCAACCGACACATTACAATGAGGTAGGGGAGCGAAACATATTTCAAAATAGCAAACTCAAAATTTACTTGCTTGCCTTTGAGTAGATCAGCTTCGAACAGTATTTCACTAACTTTCCAACGATCGAATAAAGAAGCCTGAAATTCAAGGGTCTAGTTTATCAACAGCCTTTGCTCTATCTTTGCCTACACGTTTTTTTTATAAGAAAACCATTATTTTGCTTGAGCCTCAATTTTCTTAACTTTTCCCTAAATTGAGCCTGAGATTTTCTTAAATTTTTCCTAACTTTTACTGAAATAAACTGCCTGCAATGGTTTAGACTTTCGTTATTGATATTGTATACTGGAATTTGAATTCCATCTTTAACATTTTGAATGCAATAACGACGAAATACCGATTTTTGGCCTACAAAAACACTTAATTTTGGAAATTGAGCCTCGTGATTTTCTTATGATTTTGATGATTTGAGCCTCATTTTCTTATAAAACTTTTTTCTTTTTAAAAAACGTGTACTAAAATTACTGAAAGGAATAAGAACCGGTAAACAGAACATACTAACGAAAATGTGCCAAATTTTACGAAAATAAAGGGTACTTAAAGAGTACCTTGAAAACATGAAATTTAAAATATTTTTTATGATATATATATATATATATATATATATATATATATATATATA
>WIPJ01067435.1:761264-782054 GCA_018155075.1 Cassiopea andromeda
TATATATATATATATATATATATATATATACTAATATACTATAATTAAAATATATTATGATCGCGTAAATAATATGAACAGTATTAAGCTGACATATATGCAATTGTTATACGATATCTCCAAGGCAACAATTCTAAAAAGCTTTGACAATGCCTTGGATTCTAGAGCTCCCTCTATAGCTATGAAATTTCATATTTAATTTTGAAAAAATAAACTGCAATGCATAAATTTTCTCTCCTACCTCAAGGACTCAATTGGATTCCCTGTCTGTAAGAGATTTTTCACATTGGACAGAATGTTGCCAAAGAAAGACTTTGCCTTTTGACGTAATTCAACCATTTCTGATAACTGAGACTTTGAGAAGATTAAATAGTGAAGAATGTCACAAATAAATAAAACCAATTCATATTTTTAACTACACAAAAATGGTCTGGGTAAAGAATAAAGACTTAATCAATTATTTGCTAAAAGTACTAGTCAAAAAGCCAGCTGATCATTCACGCAATCACTTAATAAATCAGTCGATCAGTCAATAAACCAATCAATTAATCAATCAATCAATCAATCAATCAATCAATCAGTGAAATGGTTGATGCCTATGACAAAATATGTGTTCCAAGCATTGCTAGCTGAGCGATCAATTAGTCTGCATATCAGTGCGTTCATCAATAATCGTAGCTCAAAATTTATATCCCTTGCAAATGCAAAGCTAGATATCCAAAAGCTAGGTAAATAAGATTATATTGAAATTCACATAACACCACATTTTCCCGTAGTTTTTATGTCTTTGCTGTTGAATTGGTGCGAAAGAAAATGTCCATTGCATGTTCTAGTGCTTGCCTGTAAAACTACTAATGAATCGCAAATAATTTCTCTGCAACTCACAGTATTTGCTTGTCTTTTACCCAGTGAAACAATGCACGCAGCAATTACACTATCTCCTTCAAAGGTGTTGCTGCTTTTCTGAAAGAAGATCGACAGACTAGAGTAGAACAAAGCAGGCAGGGCAAAGAGGGACATACCAGATTATATTAAGATAGGGTAGGACATGTCAATACAGGACAGGTCGGATGAAATCAAATCAGAGCAGGGAAAAACGAGACTTATTCTAGCAGGACCAGAGCAAGTTAGAGCAATCCCTGTCTAGAAAGAAACAAACAAAAAAACTGAATTCATATAGTATTTCACAACTGCTCAATAGTATCAACAGGTACTAGGAATGGTATACTATTAAATGATCAATACTCTATACAATTTTTGCATCTTGGTGAGTTATATTCTTGCATTTGTTCTTGCTTAGAAGGTGTGAAATCCATGTTACAATTCACATTTTTGATAGACTCTCTTTAATGGGAAAATGTTGATTATGGACAGTGTTTGTCGAGCTTTCAAATGCAGCCCTTGACTCTATCATTCTAATGATGTCAGGCTGTATATACTGCTTTTTCAGTATTCAACACTGTCGAAATGTAATGGGTACACCTTCACATTTGCTAAAGAAAGGACTTATTCAACTTATGTCTTTGCATAATATGGCAAATATACTCAAAAAAGAGCTATCAACATACCTCTTGATCCAAAAGATCTCTCACTTCTGGAAGCAGTACAACATGTCTAGAGGGTTCCAAAAAACAGTTCTTGGTTATAGTTCAGGGAGGGAATGAACTAAAAAATGTTGAAAGACAACCGAGAAACCCGGGGTAGCTTTTGGAGTTCAGATTCAATGATATGATGCTTACGCTAAAATGCCAATCAAATGTAATACAACAAAGGTAGTACAATATAATAAAGAAGAATAGATTAGCCACAACGAGAAACATGATCTTGATCTTGATTGAAATTTCTTTTCTTTTATTTCGACACTACGTACCAGAATTATTGAAGAAGACATAACCGTATTAGACATAACCGTATAAGCAGAAGACATAACCGTAAAAGACTAAATCATGCTAATTAAGATTAAGAGCGTTTCGAAACAACGCGTGTAATCCTCAGCCAGGGGCGGATTGGGTAATTTTTTTTTGCCTGGGCACAGTTTGACTAAACCAAACCATGAATTCTTGAAAGCGTAAATCAGTGGGCAGAGATAGTGGAAAAAGCTGCAAATTTCTGATAACTCCACAGTTTTAATGTCAACTCTTTCATATATACATTGTGAAGTTTTCCATATTCTGAATTTAACATTTTTCCTACTTTATACAACTAGCCCTTCGGGCATTCGCTCGAATTGTCCGACCGGCCAGTCAGCCCCTGTCCTCAGCAAATAAATATAAGCGGGAAGTGTCGTTTATAGCTAGAGTGGAAAAGCAACTGGAAAAACAAATGGAAAACAACCAGGGAAAATGAAAAATGAAAATCTTATGGGTAAGTATGTAAACCAGCTAAATGCTCAAACAAGGAAATAGGGGATATAGAATAGAAAAAGAGGACAATTTAGAAGATTCATCTTAATTACAAAATGCTGTTGTCTGATATTTTCTTTCCAGGCAAGTCATTCGAAATTCTGGTGCTTTCATTTTACAAACTGAAGAGGCCCTGCTTCTTACAAGTCCCATACGAAAATAAACAACTAAGGGACATTTTATTATTTATGCCTCAGGTGGGGACTGAAGAGAAATGCCTATTTGGGTAATCATTTTTGTTACCCAACCTTATGCGCTATAAAAATAATAGTTACCCAATCAATATAGAGCTATTAAATTATGCTACCCAACCTTTATAAGACAAAAAAATAATGTACCCAACCTTAAAACTGCCTGAAACTCATTTACTCAACCTATTTCTCTTCAGCCCCAATCTGAGGCATAAACAATGAGCGGTCCCTAAAAACTTTGATCGACACAAATCAAATCTGTGCAAAATAGGTTACAAAACTAGGAAAGGGATACAAACAAGTGCTATAGAAGTACTGTAGAGTACACATTACACCCTGGCCATATAATTGATAAGCGTTTCCTTAAATAAAGGCACAAAACATTCACATTTAAAACTTTCGCTTTGAATAATACGATACCCATTGGGGCCTTAGATACCACGCACGTCAAACTAAATAGCTACACAACGACTTTAGCAACAACAGATATTGATTTTCAAAGACAAAACGAAAGGCCTACCGTGATATTTCAACTATCAACTGGTCTTTTTCAGTGAGTGAAATCAAACAACGAAGCCAAGTTTGAATGACGACTGGCTGTAGGCCATCATTGGTAATCTGATCAATTGCGATAGATGAACTCAGCAGCTGACTTAAGTATTTGGCTGTAAATCTAGAGAGGATCCAAAGAACATAAGAGACTGCTTTACTAAAGGGCAGTCAATCTATACCTACAAAGGCTACGCGCAGATTGAGGGCTATGCAATCAGATGAAACTACTTTTTTTAAAAAGAAGTTCAGGCTGGCTGTTCTTAATTTTCCCCAAGTTTTGAAGCTGAATTGTTCTTAATTTTTTCTTGAATTAGTAGCCAGCAGGCCATTGTGAAACACACAGAAAGATAATATACAAGACAATATTGGGTGCTTTAATTGATCGAGAGCCAAATTTTACAATCAAGATGATCTCTCTTGCATACTAATGTTTTTTTATTGGAAAAAGTTTATAAGCAATTATGAATAAACAATCTAGTTTCGAAAAGAGCACCTAATTTGCATAAATCAAAGAAGAAAAGTGTCAAGACTGCTAATTATCCTCAGATTAACAAGGAAAGGATCCTTCATGTTCATTTGTTAGTGAAAAGATTCGTTTTCCAAAAATACATTTTACAACGAAGCTTCAGGCTCAACCTTGTTCTTAATTTGTTGTTAATTTTCCATTACATTTCAGGCTCGTGTTCTTATAGAATTGTCCTTTTAGAAAAAAATGTATAGGGCTAGGGCTGAGACAGGTTTTGCAAGACTTAAGCGTAGTTGCACAGCTCTTTCACTAGAAATTCTTAATAATAACTAATTTCATCATTCTGTTGAAGTTTATGGCTACGGTAAAAAGGGCGATGGTTTAGGTAACAGACATAATTCTGAATTAAGGTGACGGGTATAAGATGATGGAAAATATCTCAGTGCAATGGAAGATATGTCTAGCATGAGGTGTGCAAGTTAATAAAGCGTTGAAAATGAGGAAGAAATTACAACTAAAAGTATAAATTGATTGTACTCTTCATCAAAAGAAGTTGAACTTACTAAATTTCACTGTAAAATTGATTACATTCATTACTGCGCTAAATATTAAAGATTTTGCTGTAACACCTGGTTGGTAATTCCAATGCTGTATGCTTTTTCACCATTTCTTGAAATTGTGGCATCATCTTTGATGCTCCACCTCTGCATAAAAACAGATTAACAGTAGCAACAAAGCCCTTGGCTCACAATACAAATGGTTATTAATCAAAACGATATTTCTAATACAATGAATGTAGGAACCGGGGGCACAGGGGGTATGTGCCCCCCATTTTTCACAATTTATATATAAAGTGCCCCTTTCTAGGTTATATATTTGCCCATTTTCATGTGAGGGTTCCCCCTGAATTCATGTGCCCCCCACTTTTTGAATGCTTCCTACCTCCTTGTCTAATACACAAGTCAATACACAAGTTTATTCTCTATAAAGTGAATCCGTATTGCAATGGGGAAAGCAAAAGAAAATAGCTCTCAAGCAAACCTATGTATTGATAATAGAGTAAAACCAGCAGCAGGGTCCGCAATGGATTCTGGGATCCGCTGAATGAGTTGCTTGTCGAGAAATGATTTCTGCATCCAAGTGTAAAGACCAGACCAAACAAAGGAATCAGATGAACCTACTGTTTGGCTTTGCATCCTATTGGAGGTAGACATCAAGGGATAAAAATGCATACGCAAAGGTATAGAAATACAACAAATTGCTATGCAATACACCAAAATGCAATGCAATGTTGTTCAACACAGCGCAACACAATTCAACATAAAAGATGGGGCATGGCGATACAAAACATGCACTTCAAGGACTTGAATGAAATACATTATACTGAAGTGTAAGTAGGTTCAACAGGGTGTGGTAAACTACAGGTCAATACTGTTAAATATGGTAGAAACATAGTTTAATACAAGGTGCAAAATAACACTGGCTCTCTAAATTACTTCCTTTTCATCAGGGAACCACTAGGTCAAAACTACTCAGAATCTAATATTACAAGGTGAAGCAGAACAACAAAGTAAGGATTTGAAAAACAGCTCTTCTGTGGACACTAGTCTCTAGGAGTCTGCATAACAGTATATTGTGTGGTAAACCGATCAGAGACTTTTTGGATAAGGTTTCATGTTTATTCCCTAGAAGAATCAAGACTTTGCTACGAAAATAGAAATGAAATGGAATCACCTCATATTTGAGAGCAATCTGTAGACGAACGATGAAATACGCCTGGCCTCTGAATCATTGCATTTGCTGAAAACGTCTGACAATGTATCGCCTTATGAAAAGAGATTTAATTAAATATGACCAAAAATCCTCAAGAAGTATGCGAAAAAGTATAGATCTTTTACCACAGTATTTCAGGAAAAGCTTAGGTAGGAATAATAGCAAAAACCCATCACATATGGCTGCAGGTGCTAAGAATGTTCCAATCATTTGAAACAGGGTTCGTGCTGTGGTGAGTAGGTAAAATTCCAGGACCACTGAAAGGATACGATACACTTTTACCAGTTGTCAGAACAACTACGTATGGCATTGAGACAGTCAGTTTCACTGGAAATAAACTCTGACAAATCCTGCCGTCAACATTAAACAGCAATCCTAACCAAGAAAATTTTAAGAAAGGTATAAGATCTTGGAGATCAAAGTCGTGCGGCTGCAGAATCTGTAAAAATTTTATTGATAACTTAAGTTTTTTTTAATTATGTAAATAGTTGACATTGATTAGTTTCCATTTTAACTATGTACATATTAGACAACTCTAAATAAAGTATTTATGGTATTATTTATTATTATCTTCTTATCATTATTATATTTTAAAGGAGCTTTTAAGGAACAAAAATAATTTATAAGGAGCATTTTTACGTGTCTCATTGGTAAAAGACGAATGATTTCCATAATAAATCTGCTGATGAAAATCCTCTCCCCAAAAATTAATTTAAATAAGGAGCTTTTTCTAAACTGCACGCATTTAAGGAGCTTCTAAGAGCCATTTAAAATTTAAATTAAATCTAAGGAGTTTGTAACTGAAGAAAGCAGGATGTATGTAATCCTAATCACAGAAAGGCAGTGAAATGCAAACTGTCTCTTTTCAATTTAACTCACTGTATGTGCTAAACATCTATAATTATAGATTTCATGAACATAACCTACAAAAATCAAAACGATTCATAAAAATAGTTACATGCTTAGGTAGAGATACCTACTTTCATCAGGCATGTTAAGTTACAAAAAGTAAATAAAGGTCTAGAAGGGATAAGAAGCTTGGGTACTCACCCACTTTCAAAAATGGAAACTCCTTCGCAGACGCATCACTGCTGTCAAAAAACTCTTCAAGGCAGTCGAAGTGAAGGTTAATGAGCTGCCAGTTGCTACGTCTTGTCGCCTGGTCATGGTGACGCTTCACGAAACTACTATTAAAGAATCAATGTAACAGATGAAAGTCGCAAAAAATTCAACATTCTACACGACAGAGGACATTGCGATTTACAGTCTGGTAGACTCAAATATGTTAATATTTTAAATGACAGAGGATACTGCTTTGCGCTGACTTCTGGGTATATCCTAGTGTCATACAAGAGCAGACACTCTCTCACTTTATTATTGCTAAGACGTAGATGACTATTCGGGGGGAGGGGAGACAATTTCTAATTTAAAAGCAGTGTACTACCGATTATGGCCTAAATACTAAAGACAATGCAGTAACTGCAATTGGTTGGCAAATACAAATAAACTATTCAATAATACAATACATGTTTTTCTATAAGAAACAAACTCTCTGGCTTCAGCCTGGGTGTTTCCTAATATTTCTCCAAATCCAGCCTTAAGTACTTCTTAAATATTTCCTAAATTCAAAGACTTCCAGTGACAATAACAACCCAGATTAGGTAATTGTGATGCAAGAAAAACGATGCTCATGTCTTGTGAGGCTCATTCTAATGGATGTTCATTCTATTTTCTTGCTAGTTTGATCACATAATTTACTAGAAAAACAGTTTTTGCAAGTTGCTATTTGAAACTCAGCCTGCCTATGTTTCTTAAATGTTTCTTAATATTTGCCTAATTTCAGTCTCATGTTTCTTATAGACATGTTTGGTAGAAAAAAGTGTGTACCTTGGAAGAAGAATGAAATCGAAAAACTGAATCATCAAATGAATTTTTTAAAGATAGATACCTGCAAATGTTTTGAAAGCTGCACCTTAACTTTTCCATCAGAGAAGGTGCTGAAAAGTCCAATTTCCATTGAAGATGTAACATTGCATAAAGCCCTAAAATTCAATTATAGCTAGGAGACTGCTTCTATAAAACAAACTGAAAATGCAGCACCTTACAGAAATAACATTGCTTCTTAGAATTCGAATCATTTTCTCTCGTGACGTATATACATAGTACACTCATAAATATATAAACATTCATACATTAATACACTCATACACTCATACATACATACATACATAAATACATACATACATACATACATACATACATACATACATACATACATACATACATACATACATACATACATACATACATACATACATACATACATACGTACATACATACATACATACATACATACATATATACATACATACATACATACATACATGCATACATACATATGTTGTTTATTTGTCTAAGCATGTTTTACAATTTAAGCAGGAACCATTGCTGATGTGGGCCTGCATCCTTAGCAGTTACTTTGGTGATAATTCTAGCCAATCGCAATCTCAAAACAAGTATACTGCATTGGGAAACCTTCCTAAATTGTACTGATCTATGCAGATGCAAAAGACCGGCAATTGTACTGTTGCGAAATCCATTGTAAAACTATAATTTTTGAATTGTATACAATTTTGGACCAAATTGCCCGACACAGCAAACAAGCATGAATAATATTTGCGATGCAAACATGACATCAAAATTTCAGTCTATTCGAGTGACTTGTTCTTTGTGTCTAAGATTTGGTTTCTGTCAATCTCTGCTTATTTGAGTGAGATGTTCAATTCGTCTAATGTAGATAAAAACCACAATACCGTAAAATCCGGAATATAAGCCCCCTAATATAGGCCCCCAGTAACTAACCCAAATATCCTTCTGAATATAACCCCTCTGGGATATAAGCCCAGGGTTTACATTTGGGGTGCTGTGTGTGTGTGTAGTTAGGACAATGAATGAACATGGGCAGATTGCTTGCGAATCTCTATAAGCTCATGGTATATATTCGGGATTTTACGGTATTTAATATATAAATACACTTTCTAAATACAATTCATTTGTACTCTAAACTCCATTACCTTTAACAATGACAAGCGACATCGTGTGTGTGATTTTCTCCAACTGTACTAAACTCAAAAAAGAGCAAAACTTTTCCACCTATGAAGGAAAAAAAATAAGTTTCATCCTTGCCAGTACTTTCTCTGATTCTCACAGCAAAAATGTTGAGAATGAATTTTCGTCCTTGGAGATACTTCAATATTCACCCTGTCAGCTCGTTTAGCAATGAAGATTGTATCTATACATTTCCTGCATGCTTTCATATAGCTAGCTATATAGCTATCATAGATAAATAAAACAGCCTCTCTGTTGCCAGAATCGTTGTCTGATAGTAAGGTTTATCTAGTTCAAAGCTGCTTCACAACAAGTTTTGCTAATTGGTTACATAAAGCACATTTATTTTCAACATTTCAACTTCACTACACTTTTTGACAGTATGGTTGACATGGATGATCATAATATTTTTTGATAAAATAGCTGTAACGACATTTTAAGTATTAAATCACCAAATCAAAATACATAATCTGACGTCTTTAATGTACGAGAAATGACTAACAACGACAAAACCAAAATGGGGCACTCATTTCAGAATTCCTGCATTCTGCATCTATTGCAGCAATACACCACAACGCCTAAGTAAGGTTCCATGGACAGACCTACCGTGTTCCCCGTTTCAACACAGCTAGCTAACACGAGGAAAAGTCCTGTGAAGTTCTGCAAGCCTGTGTCATTCAATTCCTCCATTCTCTTCTTGTGAAATTTTGAGAAAAACCTAAATATGAATACAAATTCAATATAACGATTATTCCAGGGAACATTGTAGCTAGCATTGCAACTAACACTGCATAAAATATTGCAGTCAACATTGCAACAAAAATTGCATCCAGTTTGAAGTCAACAGTGTAGCAAACATCTGGTCAACAGTGCAGCCAATATTGCAGTCAACATTGCAGTTAACATTAGTTCAACATTGCAGTCAACATTAGTTCAACATTACAGTCGACATTAGTTCAACATTGCAGTCAACATTAGTTCAACATTGCAGTCAGCATTTGGTCAATATAGCAGCCAACAATGTGGTCAACATTGCAGTCAAAAGAGTCACCAACATTGTAGCATACATTGCATTCAACATTGCAGTCAATGTGCAACATTTACAGAATTATATTGAAATAATAAGGTGAATGAAATAAAAAATGCAACAAGACTAACCTACAATGAATAGCATTATACATCAAATGCAAAGTCATTAAGCTTTCTGCATCAAATATAGTCCAAGGATCATATTGTTTCTCCTAAGCTCCTACATTGTTCCTAGTACTTGCGGGTGTATACAGTATGAAGGAACTTAAAGGGACAATATAATTCTTGAATCCGACAAAATAATCCACTACTCATCTCATTTCGTCTTCTAAAATGACTAGAAACCCACAGTATGGCTAAATTCCCATACAAAAATTGATATGGGATTACTCAAGGTTCTCTGTGCATTCGAATTCTTACTCTCATGAAATCTGAAGCGTTTGAGAACACTACATTTTCAGTTTAGTTAGTTCTCAGAGCAAATATTTTATAAATCGGTGGCAAATATTGAAATCCCAGTTTCCAAAAATAGATATAAGTCTTTTTCGCTATTCCACAGAGCATCGAATACAGGGACGTCGCGAGAGCCCTTTGGTTGGGGGTGGGTGTACGGTTGAATATACTTGAATTTACCTGGTTATTAAGCTGTTCTACTATCACCGATCGCTACTTATTCCAATGTCTTAAAGCAGTGTTCTTTGGCTGTTTACACGGAGTAGGGGCAGGAGGGCAAGCATGGTTATCGATACCTTTCAATGTGCTAGACATTCTCTCGTATCCAGTGTCTATTATGGGGCCAACCATGGTTGGACCTGTAGAAAACTTTTCAAAACGAAAGTTCTCAGATGGCTGGAAAATGCTATTTTGAGTTTGGTATTTGCAAATACAGTAAATACTTCCTTTAACTACAATACGTTCTTTCAACTGTTTTACAAGCATTATTCAGTCTTCAACTCTTCAACAATTACCTGATTCTGACGATGTAAAGGCAGAATTTTACTTGAATTTTCTCAAGTTCCAAAAGTTGGGAGCATTATACCTCCGCACCCCCCGGTCGCTAGGTGCCTGATCGAATGGCATCATCAATGCACGTCCTGTTTACATGCACCCATAAAACACTCTTGCTTTCCATCAAACAGGCATCTCAGAAAGCAATTATATACGAGTATACAATCTTTTTTATAAGAATAAAATTTACAAGAATATTAAGGCTCAGAAACGATGAAATTTAAGAACAATTAAAGAATAATGCAAGGCTCAAGCTTGATTAAAACTTAGAATCTGTGTGTGTTTTCTAAGGCTCACAACCAAAAACTTTAAGAGCATGTGACTGGGTGAAAAATTTGGCATTTATAAAAGGGTGTGTTCTTTCAACATGTCCACTATGTGCCTGTAAACTAAATATTCTGACCCTTGAACAAATATTTTTGGCTTTATTTTATATTAATATATCAGATACGAGACTATGTAAGATAATATCAATGGTGACAAACCCAGGGGCTGGTGAACAAAAAATTATCAGCCGACTCTATTAAGCAGTTTTAAGGCACAATGTTCATGTCTTGAATACAACTTGCTCTGGTTTGCACATTATACATTGACTACCTTAAATGCTCTCTTAAGCAACCCGGGGGTTAAGAGACGGCTTACTAGAGAGAAGTGGAACTTCAACAATTGAAGATTTTTAAGACTACAATATTGAAATAGCATTGGGTATGAAAAACACATTTTTTTACAAGAAATCTTTTTGCACAGTACTAAAACTTTCTAACTTTTTCACAATTCCAGTATCAAAACTTTCTTAAGACTTTGTTAGCAAACATTTTTGAGTTCCAGTGTTTTGCGCATGCACACTAATGGGAAGTGGAAAAGCTCCATGTACACTTGAAACGATGATAAATCTTAGCAAATAACAGAAGTTAAACTGTAAGAGGGTAGCCAACATCACATACATGACAGTTTGTACACAGATAAATTGAATTTTAGCTGCATAAACGACAAAAAACTTTCCTAAGTCTCAAAAATCCAGCACTGAACTTTCATAACTTTTTGAGCAGTTGAGTATTAGTTTCTTATAAACTGCTTTCTTTCTTCTTACAAAACATTTTGGTATTCTAGCATTGAAAGTTCCTTCATTAGTTTTCTATTTCCGAGACCGAAACTCACCTTATTGCTTAAATGTCGAACAGTTCTGGGTAGATGTAACCACTCAACGTCACGAAATATGTGCAGGCAGATCAAAATAAGAAGTTACAGTCTTTCCCAAGCAAAAATCGTACAAAGTAATGAGTGGAAGCAAGTCAATGCACTCTGTTTTAGACAAATTAATATCGTACAGTTTCGTAAATTTTCTTGAACAAAGTACTTGAGTTTCTTACTTTTCTCACGGGCCTCGTACTCGTTTCTTATAAAACAGTTTCTTATATAAAAAAACGTATAATACAGAAGAGTTGTATGAAACTCAATACTTATGTTATTGTACGGTTGTGAACAAAAATTCACCCTCCTGTGAAACCAACCTCAAAAATAAATTCCTCTATCTCTCGCTAATGTTTTCAGCATGTTGTAGATCAGAATACGGAAAAGCCACTTAGCCCAAATATATGATTGTTTGGTAAGGATTTTCACAGCTTTCCTGCGTCTGGTTTGTTTTGCTGGTTATATCATTACTTAAAGGTTACTTCATAACCAATAAAGAAAAGCAGAAGAATTACACACTGTTTACTTTATAAGAATAAAGTTTGTAAGAATATTCAGGCCCACAATCGCTGAAAATGAAGAATAATTTAAGAATAATGCAAGGCTCAACCTTCATCAAGACCTGGAAGTTTTGTGTATCCGAGCAATAACGGTGCTTTTTGATTAACTTTTGGACAATCAATACAATATTTATTATTCTGTTCCTCTTTTGATTTGCTTTATGATGATTTGAATAAATCCTTTCATTTCCAGAGCAAGTTACATCTTTGACACTTAAGACTAATTTCAGAATAATCTTAGGCTCAAAACCAGAAAACTAAAAATATTGAAGCTCAGAAAAAAGTTGGGTGTTCCTTTAAAAAAAGTGTGTAACTGTTTAAAATGTTCATCTTAGAAGGGATGAATGGTCTAGAGTCAAGTAAGTTTTACGACAGGTACAAAGCTCTTAAGGGTCGTGACAACCGTTTGAAGGCAGCAAAACCAGAAAAAGCATCGTACAGCCATCATCCTGGTTCGCCATTTTCTACATAAAGCAGACGTTCAGTGATGTTGCGGGGTGAGTGGCCAAGCATCCCATCCAGTTCCATTAGCTTAGCTGACGTTAAGCATGGCTGTGTACGGCCAGAAACTGGATGGGTGACCTTCCAGATGAACGACCAAAACAGCTCACTCCGCCGTCCTTTGGAAGTGACATTAAACTAGGGGTCCCACGCCTGGATGTGGCATGCATAGTAGACCTAAATTAGCTGAAAAAAGCTAGGTATAACAGCCTACTCAAAATAAAGTAAACAACAACAACAACAACAACAACAAGACATATAACATGACTTTTCCGTGTTTCTTCTACGAATATGGAGCATCACCCTTCGTGCCCCCGGTTCCGATGGCCCCTTTAAACACTAAGGTGGTGCATTGTACTTTCATAATATGCGACCTAATGCAGAAAATAACTGCTTTATAGAGCTCACTGGGGCATGCACATAATTCAATAATGTGGTAGTTCCTTATTGTGTAGGATGTTTGTAATACGCCAAACGCCAGCCAAAGCCGAAATGGATTGTACAATATACATTGTAAAGATTAATGTACGTCAAAGCGAAAGTCCATTTATGGCAATGATTGATATGATTGGCGTGGTTTCGATCGAAGGAATTGTTGGAATCAGCATTTAATGGAAATACGACCCTGTCTTCAGAAGAAACCCCCGTTTCGTCATCTCCGCGTAGTACAGCAGGCAGCAGGGTTTGAAACGGAATGGTAGCTTCAGCTATTGTGAGACAGCGAATGTTTATGGTTTGAAACGACGCTAATCAGCCTTTATGAAGGAGATATTCTAGTGCCAAGAGCAGCTGAGAAGCAACATCACGTATACAGTTATAGGTGCTGAACGCCATGGCTAAATTACGTGTGCTCTGATTACTAAGTCTCGTTACGTCAAATCAATGAAGTACTGGGTGTGTATATGTAAGTTCGAGTTAACTACGACAACGAAGACCAGTAATCAAGGGTCAAAATCACAGTATGGACAAAGAGAGTGCAATGGAGGACACTTTGAAAGAAGTTGCAAAAGATAACATGGCGTTTGAGCTAGATGAGCAACATAAAGTTGTTGAGGCGGGAAGGGCTGCTGGCGCACAGTTTCCCGATAATCCACAAAATGGCGCCTATGTTATACCAATATCCCAAAATGAGCCAAAGGATACTATTGCAAGTGGAACGTTAACAGGTAGGTATGCTTTTTACGTAGTAGTCGCTTGTGAAAACAAGAGTTACAACATCAAAAACAGCGTCATCAAACTTCAACCTAAATACTAAGTTAGAGCTTGGTGATTAACAGCAATATACGGGGTTTTCTACTCCTGCGTTCTACATTTCGTAGTACTGCTATTGAAAGAAAAGGCAGCTACGTAAGGAGCGCCAAGAGAAATTCTATCTAAGGCACCTTCTATCTAACTCTACTTATGCCAAGGGTCTCCGTCGCAAGGTTACTCGTTAACCTGTGTGCACTGATCTTGACAGAATCATAACTTGCACAATCAAAAAACGCTAGGGAAGTTGACAACATTTGAAGCCTGAGGAGCAACAATGAGACTGAGACCCCGTTTACAAGAGAACGATTGCGCACAGCTCTATGCCTGCATGCCCACTCCATTTCATTGATATGTATTTCGACTATGGGTATAATGCGGTGAGGGAAAGACACCTTAATCTTGGCAAAATGAATGAAGAGCCTGGGGCTTTGTATTCTGTGTCTGGCTGCTTATTTGCGAAATAACTCAAGTGTGTTTTGCTCAATATAATACATCCATCCTTGAGTAAGGCATAAATGACATCGAAAAGAAGGGCATGAAGCAGTATGCAATCGCTCCCAAGTGAACGAGATCTAAAGCTACAGTTTTGTGTCTGTGTTAAAAGCTATGACTTGCTGTTCTTTGGCAGTACGTAGTTTGTGATCCTATGGCATTAGTACGATATGCAACCTTGTCCAAGAAGCTAGGAGCGCAGGGTAAGGCAGCACAGAAAATCCATGAAGTACAAGAAACCATCCAAAGGACAAAAACTTTATTCTATACTTCGCAAAAGTATTTTATGGGCCTTGTGAGGGCAGAAACCAGAGACGTAGGAAATTTATCAGAATGTGGGCAAATGTTTCAAGGGGCGCCCACAAAAAGCGGCGATTCTAAAACTTGGCAATGGGCACCTTGTAAGTGGGGGGTACATGCCTCTGTGTTCCCGGGTTACTACATCTTTGGCCACAATTTGAGACAGGTACTAATGCGTCTTTGCTTGTTCTTCAGATACAGAAGGCATGTCTGCAACAAGGAAAAATGGTGAAGTGGAAAGTCAGCAATGTAGAAATTCTGCAATTAACGACAAGACTGTGAACTCTATTATGGATATTCGAGGCGAAAGTTCTATTGTAAGTAACCCTCTGGCTTTAGCATGTGAGACAAACATAAAACCAGGCAAAGGAACAGTGTTATACTTTTCAAACAAAGGATTTGAAGATGACAATTTGTCATCACAACAACAGCAAATTACAATAGAAAACCAAGAAATAGTAATGAAGAGCGAGAAGCAAATAAGAAGAAAGAAATTTGAGGCCAAATTGAGAAATTTATGCATCTATATTCATCTCCGATGCATAGGAATAGCACTAGTGTGTTTGATAATCCTTGCATTGTTTGTGGTGCCTCCAACAACAACATGGTGAAAATGTGCCCGTAACTAGTGCGGCATATACAACACTTAGGTCTGTGCCTCTCATCGTAAATCCTACTATCCCACCTTTGATAAAATGAAACGAAACAGATTCCCCCTCACCCTAGTTAACTGACGCAATGCTTGTGTGGGAAATACTAGTTGTCATCATTGCACTTCAGTCTGTAAGCCAAAATAGTACTATTTCCTTTCTCTAAAAGTACACTCCCCCCTACAGGAGTGTAGTTGCGCTCTTTTTCTCTTGCTCTCACTATGCTCTCTTGTTAGGAAATGTGGGCCTAGACAGATAAATTTGCTAGCATAATCTATACAAAAAACAATCATATTGTGAATACTTCAGGTGTTTTGGATATACAGCTAGGGTGACCAGATCTTTAACGCCTAAAATCTATATTGGAAATGGAGAGCTATACTATTTTACGTAGGTGATGCTTAGGACAACTTTATACCATGGTAAAATCAATTTTTAATATAACTCAAAGTGATCCTAGCATACTGGCAAAGATCATGGATAAGCAACTGAGCAAATGAAGTTCACAATGCAGAGCAAACCCAAGAAAAAGTCCAGTAACCCCCATCAAATGCTAAGAACCTATCATTACTACACTTGACAATCATT
Source organism: Cassiopea andromeda (assembly GCA_018155075.1). Taxonomy (NCBI): domain Eukaryota; kingdom Metazoa; phylum Cnidaria; class Scyphozoa; order Rhizostomeae; family Cassiopeidae; genus Cassiopea; species Cassiopea andromeda. Next base: position 777,327 of record WIPJ01067435.1, read on the forward strand.
TGGCTATTCCGGGATTAGTTCTCTTACTCCATTTCTCATTCGCTGGGTTTTTACAAGAAGCTCTTCTTGGGAGAAAGATCGGGCCTCCTATTGAAGTGAAGGGAGAATGTAACTGCAGGTAGCACTGAAGTTTTTTCGATAGAATTCAGTATGATATTATGTGTAAAAGCTCATATTTTTGTAGCTTCTAACACAGATTTAGTGCTAAAAACCTGCAACCTTCCGGTAGCCAACATTTGAATACCATTGTGAGGGTCAGAACACAATAGCCCTCTTAATAGAAGTTCATTTGTTGTAACACAATTGTTGTATATTCTGTATATTTTATAAAAAGGTAAAACATTTTTGTAAAATGAATTCATTTATCATTAGAGCTTGACCTGATTTTTTACACTTTCTGAAGCAAAGAATCCAAGCAGGTGAGACTAAACTCAGTTGTGCAAGTCGAGGGTTTCATGTTTGACATGGAAAATCAGAAATGAGTGCACGTTCCTCCTCCCCCATCCCCTCCTTCAAGGAGCCAAAAGCAATATTGAGTTGCATGTAGGGAGCACTCATTTACAATTTAATAGCTTTGGGCCTTACTCTATAAGGATGGCTGGCTTTCCTACCCGAGTTCAATACTTTTCACTGAGATCTTGTAATCAATAAGAAAGATATTCAGATTTGATGTTACTATTACATTAGACAGGGCAAGCACTGGTAATCGAGAGATCTCGCCTGCTCGAAAGGGGGCTGGCCCTGTTATCAGGGGGCTGGCCCTGTTTTCCTCATGTACTCTTTGACACCAAAAAGTGGTAGGGCCCCCGATTGTAGATTTTTGATAACTTCACCACCAATTTCCATTTATTAAACCCCCCACAACTAAGCAATTTGGAGCAAAATGCAACCCTCCATCTTACTAAACTCTAGACTTCAAAGTTTCAAAAAGGATAAGACAATAAAATACATTGGATTTGTGAACGCAAATTAATATTAACAAGTAAAGAAATAAAAACAAACTATATACTTTATTCTTATACAATGCTAATAACTAATCACGATAACTTTGAAATTTTTGGCTCCCCATACTATCTATTGGATGTTGACCTCCTATTTATTAACAATCCCCCAATTTATGCATTTTCAGCAAAATATTTACACTCCTTATTATACTCCCCCTTTCTATTTGGTGCCATAGAGTAAGCGATTCATCAAAAAGGGCTGCCTTCATCAAATCGAATTTGCGCAACCTACTGCGCAGGGATGATACGTCGAGCCAAGGGTGTCGTGGAAGGAGCTTAGGGTGAATGAGCTCCCATGTTAAAACTATGGGAGATTTGGGGGGCTCAACCCTCCTTCATCGAACATCTTTTAGACTGGATAAGTTTATATCCACGCATTTGCCAAAGGAGAAGAAAGGAAAGGAATTCTTCTATCAATAGAAGAAGAATGCTACAACCCTATACTTGCTTTCTCCTTTTTTTGATACTTTCACATACACTGGTTTGACAAAACAAATTATTGTCATACATGCAAAACTGGGTGTGGCTAAAGGCATGGCCCACATATTTTCTACAAAACAGCCCCCATTGCTACAGTTTTAGTACGACAACACTGGGTCGAACGCCATACCAAATCTCTTCATATAATCGCAAACAAACCTCTGTCTCGGGTACCAGGACCAGCCGTCTTACTAATGCCAGTCCCCTCCTGATGTAACCGAGGGGTGGATCAGGGGAAAGGTTATGGAAGCAGTGAGTGTCCCAATTACTTTGGCAAAGGTTGCAGATCTGGGGTGATATTTAAAAATGTTAACAAGAGGGGCTCTGATGGAATGTCAAAAATGGGTGTGGCCCAGTTGCATCCACGCCTATATGTGTCGAAAGATGGCGACATGATAGTTTAGTCTAATTATAATATACTATTGGGAACAACCTGAAAGATCTCTCAAGCTATGTGGCAGTGAGGAAATTCATCATAGTCATAAAATATAAAACACTGGAAACAAAATCAATTCAATGTGAAAAGTAAGATCAAAACAAAAATTTGGGGGGAGACTAAGCCCCCTCAAAATGAACAGAAATCGCAACAAGGGAGGTCCCGCCCCCTAGAAATTACCCCTGTCGCAGATGCAAAATGAGGTCATGAAAAAGCAAACAACAAAGGCGAATTTGTTGAGAAACAATCCATGGGATTATTACGGCATCATGCTTTACATTTCCTGAGCAAGCAAAAAAACCAGGCGTAGCTTTGGCCTTTAACAGCTAAAATTAAAGGATCAATTTTGAATGTGGGCTAGATTACTCTTTCTTGCTCTGAGTTGTCTTTCGACAAACTGTAATGTCCCTTGGCGCATCCGACAATCGTGTCTCTGAGCAATTGAAACTTGGATATGAAAAAGAATTTGAATATCACAAAAGCAGGTACCATTTGTCCAAAGCTGAATTCACTCCACACGATGGGTACATACGAAAGGACATTAAAAATGTACTCAGCTGTGTAAGTTGCTATTGCGTCGCAAAAGGTGATAGCGTAGCTTGGGTTGCATATTCCACTTCTTTTAAATATACTGAATTTGAGTGCATGAAGCATTAGTATTCACAGCTTCTTGTGGAATCCTGCTAGCTAGAAGGCGAGTAAGCACCCTGCTAGATTTCATTCTTTATTCACGGTTTCAATTTTCATTCTTTATTCATGGTATCCCGATCAGCTAATGCTGCTTTTCAGGGGGCCGTGACAGAACTTATAATTTAAAATATAATATAAATATAGATCAACGTTATATCTGGTTAAAAGCACATTTTGGTCTAGAGTCTAGACACTTGTACAAACGATAACTAGGCAGAATTGCACTACACTCTCTTTTCAAACTCTTTTTCGAAATAACTACGTTTGTAAGAATACCGTAAATCAGGGCTATTCAATTAGATTTTCAATCGGGCCACATTTCAAAGCCAATAACTTAAGCTGGGCCGCAGATTTGGAGCTGTTAGTGCAGTAGCGAACACATTGGCATTTGAGCGGGGGAGGGCGAAGGTATCGTACAAGCCAAGGGGTATGCTAGGTAAAGATTACGCTGCACAATCCACCCAGCATGATTTTAAGAGGAATAAATTAGTTAGAAGGCTTAGCAATGAAAATGTGCAACAGATGTGGAAGGAAAATCGGGCTCTGGGGGCTTGTCCCCAGAAAATATTTTTGAGGTCACACCCTCTCGAACGTTAGGAGATGCCATTCTGAAAAACAACAATAATTGTTTACATCATTGATCTTTGTGCTGAGAAGGAAATACTGGTCCTCTAACATGTTTCTATCGTTTTTGATGACTTACGACAAAAAGGACAAACTATGGAGACCATATCTGTACGCCAAAATCATGCTTGTACGTCACTAGAAACAGTGGCTCTGCATTTTTGTTGCCCAATGCCTGTAAGCGAAAGCTAGAAAAAGCAATCTCACGGCAGTACTCTGGCTTCTACGTTGTCCATTATTGCTCCCTGTGAGCCATTACTGATGAATCTTTATCACATGTTGGCAAGTCTGAAATTATTGGGGAGGGGCAACCGCCCCCTCGCCCCTCCAAATGTACGTCACTGCTATAGACTCGTAGGCAGGGCAGCTGAACTGGATTGGGGGAACGAAAATTAAAATTCAACTGCAGGTCAACAAATTCGTTTCAAAATTCTTGAGACTGAAAATGGGAACTGGGGGCTTGCTCCACAAAACATTTTACGAGTACACTTTTTACAACGTCAGGAAATATCCTTTTGCAAGATAGATGTGCTAGTACCTTATTAGTTTAGAATAGGAAGACTTCAATTTTTGATTTCTAACTGCACTGTAGTGAAGGAAATGGCAAGATGACAAATGATCAAAATGTAAAGTGTACATTTGTAGTGTTCATTTTTCAGTTTTGCAAACTGCTCAACGAGAAGCTCTCTGGTACAAAGACAGCACAGGGCTAGGGACTTGTACCAAGGCTGAAAATATTTTCAAAACCAAGCTTTCTGCATCCCATATACATGTGGCATAAGGTTTCTAGATTCCAGATTTGGATGAAGTCAAAGCTCGTTGATTTTTGGGTGTAGCGGGCGGGCAAGAAAGTTAGATTCTTGGTTACCTCAAAAAAGCATATCGGACAAAGACTGTTTTTGTCCAATACGTTTTGTTGAGCTGACGGTCCAAACATCGTGCGGGACACTTGAAGCTGGTGTCCGGGCCGGATTTGGCTCGTGGGCTGCCATTTTAATAGGCCTGCCAAATACCTTGTGAACTAATTATTTCTAGATAGCCTTTTAAATCTAAAACAGCCATTGACAGCTGAATAATGATTCCTCTATGCTCCTATTTCCAAAAACTTACAGAGTTTGGGGGGGCTGGGCCCTCCTACAGTCACAGCCAGGGTCCTAGGCCGCCTCTTGTACACTACTGGGTGTAGGCAATTTAGAAATACATAGAAAGAAAATATGCAAGATACTAGAAGTAAATAATTAGCGAAAAAGAGGTGACAAGGCTGTTAATTTTCTTCAGGCTAACAAGGAAAGGACATTTCATGTCTATGACGTTTCATGTTTATGATATTTCATGTCAAAGAAAGGGCGTTTCATGTCAAGGAAAGGACGTTTCATGTCAAGGTACGGACGTTTCATGTCAAGGAATGGACGTTTCATGTCAAGGTACGGACATTTCATGTCAAGGTACGGACATTTCATGTCGAGGAAAGGATGTTTCATGTCAAGGTACGGA